>LQNS02278159.1:1704935-1718522 GCA_001587735.2 Parhyale hawaiensis | reverse complement strand
AAGATACACCACATGTCCGCTCGAAGGTGTTAGGTAACCCGACGAAATCGAAATCACCCTCTGCACTGCAAGACAACGGAACGCGAAGGTACAGAGCTGGTACAGAGGTACAGAGCTGGTACAGAGGTACAGAGCTGGTAAAGAGGTACAGAGCTGGTACAGAGGTACAGAGCTGGTACAGAGGTACAGAGCTGGTACAGAGGTACAGAGCTGGTACAGAGGTACAGAGCTGGTACAGAGGTACAGAGCTGGTGCAGAAGTACAGGGGTACAGAGCTGGGGCTGAAATGTTTGCACAGCCCTAAAGAGCGGACGCTGCATGCACGACCTGCTCTACAGGAGCCACCGAAACGTACCGTTGTTGTTCTTATTAAAACTCGGCAGTGCATTTGCAGCACCGTCAATATGGACTTTTCATATTGAAGTGACGTCACAAAAAAGGCCAGCAGTGAACGAGAAGGCCTACGTCCAGAAACGAGGGCAGCCTATAAACATCGGCTCCACATGGTGGGATCACGGATGCAGTGACGTCACAAAAGAAGGCCAACAACGAAGTATCTCGTCTCATGAACAGTCCCGGTAGCTCCAGCTGAACACCCTCAAGAGGAAAGCCAGCGCCTGAGGAACCATAACGTGGAGCTGAGGAGGTATGGGGGGGCGCCGCCATATCGGTTTGCGATATTCAAATACATGAAAGATGGCCGTAATTTTCACTGAAACAGGAGCTTCTCGCAGGCAAATTGACACGGCACAAGCGATGATACAACGGATCCCTGTTCCACTTGACGATATACTGAGGTGTGTGGGTTTAAGGAGCGGATTTTCCTGTAAGTGCGCAAAAATCGAGAAAAATTAGGTATGCTTCATCCAATTACATAGAACTCCACGAGCACAGACTCACAGAACCAAAAACCGAGACAATCTGCATAAAGATTAGTTAATTTTATACAAATCCGTCTATCGTTTATTGTACTAACAGACGTCATACTGAGTGACCGGCAAAGAGGGGTAGTAAATTCTAATTACTAGAACAATCAATTTTACAACTTGACGATTTCCTTAGGAGTTAGCCACGAACTGAGACAATATGCCTGCCTACATTTTAGGCCTTCCACTTAGTCCAAGATCTAGGGGATGTCAGTGTACATTTCTCTTTCAGGGCACTACCATGTATTTCCCTATTCCATATGATGAGGACATCAAAAAAAGTTGGGTTGAACTATCGCAGCTGGCACATTTTTGAGGGGAGATGGGGGGGGGGCAAAATGATCAATTGTGGACTGATTGTTCTGAGACTTGCTCAGAATATGTATTTTTGAAAAAGAAATATATTTTGCTCCTACAACTTTTTTGATTTAGGCCTTAGTTTTTGAGATAATAGGGTTAATATTTAAATATATATGTACTGTACATTTTGGAAATTTCAAACGAATGCAACTCAATGAGTTTTCATGCTAGAATAAAAACAATTACAGTCTTGGAATCCTTGGAACATTCCGAACAAAGCTATAGAACCGAATGTTCCATTTTTGCCCTCATAATACTTTTTTATCTCAGCTCGAAACAGTATCCCTTTAGTGTTTTTTCCCTATATTTAAGTTAGCGATCGCAACGAAAGAGAAAATGGAGAATCCAGCTGTGAAAAAAAATATTATGAGGGTAAAAATGGAGAATCCAGCTCTAGAACGGCTGTCCCGAGTGCCTTCTCCGCAGGGGATGTGGCAGCTGGCTGCAATTCCTGCTGTGAAGGTAAGTTGTTAGGTTAGGTAGGCTCTCTACATATTTTTTTTTTTTTTTTTTTGTTCCGCGGGGTGGGCTGTCGTTAGCGTTAATGTGAACCATTACATCTTAGGCTGCACATCGGCCTCCCTTGCTAACGCCACTAGACGTGCAGCCATGTTATGTTGACCCCTGCTTGGGCTGTTCAAGGGCGGGACGTGTGCCAATGAATGTCTTCCTCTACTAACCAAGTAGCTATTGTGTATAGGAATAAAATCTTATGTTTTTTATTTACCTGTTATGGTACTTGTGGGAAGGATTAACACGTCACGTGATTTTGCGAATATAGCTACCGGGAGACTCTCTTTGCAATCCTTGAAAACTCTATATCCCCTGAAAGGCAAATCACGCAAGAGTGGGTAACTTGTCAAAAAGCCCGCTGTCGCAATCTGGCACATGACCACGAATACGTNGTTAACATCATTATTATATTGAGTAGTTTAAGCCTCCATCTCCACAACAATGGCGATCTAACAAAGGAAGAAGCAAGGGATATATTGTATGACGTTAGGAAAAAGAGGAACCCACGCACGAAGGTGTTCCTACGCAGGATCAACGCGCATGGGAACAGCAAGTCAGGAAAGAAAAAGAAAATCAGAATAAAGCATGAGCAAGTAGGAGTATGAAAATGGAAAGAAGCAAAGTGGGCACGAAAGAGAAACGTCCCGAAGGTTTAGCTAATGGCTAAGATAACATACACGAACCGCCTGGGGTCGCCAAACCCCATAACATAGTATGAGCAAACTTATCTAACCTAACCCTATGGTCCATACTACGCCCCCGAGGGGCGGTTAGCCTTAACGAACTACATACGGCGTACACAGAACTGCCGCTAAAGCCTTAGTGGGACCACTAGAGCGTTGGCAGCACCCTTGGTCTCTCCAGGGTCGGCCATAAAGTCGAGCAGCAAGGAGCTACGGCCAGTACAGGCTGCTGAGCAAAAGCCGGACGACCCGCGAGTGATACTGGGACCGTCCACAGAGGCATCACACCGCTCGGGCAGTCAAAGGAGGCCGATCTACTCAAGCCGGACGGCTCGCGAGAGCTATCAGGGACCGTCTGCACAAGAGAACCCTGACACCCCTTAATGCCCATGTGTCTCGGTCATGGAAAAGCTAGTGTGGAATTCTAGTTTGGTCGATGGGTTAACCCTATCTTTGCTAGATAGATTCATTTGCTACAAGGCTTCCTAGTTCTACTGCACTCGAGCGGGAAAACGCCTTGCAGTGAGGTGCCACATCCTAGTAGTAGTAGTAGTAGTATTCTCCTAGGATTACCACCGGACCCACACTAAGTTTGACCCAAGTAGTGAGGCTGTGTGGCCTCCGTGGGGCGTAACACAACACGGACGACCAAGTGTTCAATGACATTATTTGTCTCGAGTCGGCCACGTGCGCTACTCAGGGCAAGGAAATAAGGCGCAAAGAGACAGTAGAAGACACTCAAGTAAACGGCCCCTTTCGTGGCCTTCCACACGAGAAAGAATACAGAAGTCCCGCGTACTAGGTCGGCCATCGCGATCGACAGCTCACCTCACGGAATATAAAGAGGAAAATAGAGAACCTGTCTAACTTTACAAAACTAATCTCGTCAGCAGGAACTGCGGCCAGCGGCAACATCCCCTGCGGAGAAGGCATTTGGACCACAGCCTGGTTCAGACAAGGTCAAGGCTGCAGGCTGATGTGCACAAAGGTTAAATGGGGTCACGCACAAACAACAGGAGTATTAGACGCACGTACGGCGAGAGATTCAACTAAGGTTACGGTGAAGGTTAACTTCTTCGGTACTGACAGCATCGTCAGATGCCGCATCAAAATTTTGATTATTAAAACCAGTGCGTTATTTCTTTCTCTCGAAATTTGGACTACATATTTAACAACCCGTCTGAAGTAAGTGATAGTATTTTATTTACGACTGAACTAAACTGTAGGTGAGCTCAAGTGACTACAATGATCGTTTCTTCTATGAGCTTCTTTTAGAACCTCAAAGCAAGAACAGAGTTTTCGTGAAAAAAGGGTTAAGGGAACAGTGGTTAAGGCTACGAAGCAGCAAAGGTTAACTGGAGTCACGCACAGGCCAACAGCAGCACAGGAGAGAGGTGGTGGGAGGTTCGGAGCTCGTAAGGCTCCCTGTCAATATTAGCGAGCGAGCAATGGACTCGCGAGTGTCAATAGAACTGGAGTAGCTGCAAGCGAGCTCTTCTGTCGGCAGTATTGCGCCTGCATCAGGCACGCCAATTGACACCGAGCGCATTAGATCTCAGCAGGAACGACGGCTCCACATCATCTACATTAGCCATTACAGTCTGACTAGGAGCGAAAGACTGACTATCTACATTAGCCATCGTATTCTGAATTGGAGCGAAGGATTGAAGTGATATACATAGCCATCGTATTCTGACAAGGAGCGAGGGACTGACATGATCTACAGTAGCTACTGTATTTTGATTACGAACGAAGGATTGACGTGATACACAGTAGCCAATGTATTCTGACGAGGAGCGAAGGATTGACATTAGATTCGATAGCTCAGAGTAGACGAAACAACAGGCGGATTACCAGAGAGCAGCCGGACTCATGCTCCGGCCCTCTGTGAGCTATTGCCATTATGTCAGGCATTAGCCATCATACACTTAAAAGGGCATTAGACATTAGGCCTTATATTCTCATTACGAGTGAAGAATTGACATGTGGTAAATTAACTATTATATTGACACTAGAAGCGAGGGATTGACATGATGTAATCAGCGGCGTAACGAGGACAATTTTCATGGGAGAGCGAACCATATTCATGAGGGGCGTGACCAAAAATCAAGAGCAGCCCCAGCAGCGTCGAGTGACATTCCCATTTCTGAAAATAAGCTGCTAATGCTTAAATTGAGTTCATAAAATAACAGAATCGGAAACCTCAACAGTCAACACAGATGAGCTCCCAGCGTTTTTTTATCTGAAGATCTCGGCCAAATGTCGGAAATTTCAAAGAATCTCTTTTATGTCCAGATTGTCGACCATTCCCATAGTTTCGTCAGGTTTGTCTCTTTGTCTGTGTCACCAAGATAACTCAAAAAGTTATGAACGGATTTTGACGAAATTTACAGGGATTGTTAGGTATGTTAGGAGGAACAGATGATTAACTTTTGGTGAAAATAAGTCAATCCGTTTGTTTGCTTTTCGGCCTCATTTTTTTCAATGCCATAACTCAAAAATTTATGGACGGATTTTAATTAAATTTACATGAGTTGTTAGGTACATCATAAGAGTAAATGAGCAAATTTCTGTGATGATCTGTTTGTTCGTTCGTATGTTTAATGCTGTGTTCGATTTTATATTTGTTAGTACAATAACTCAAAAAGTTGAGAGAATCTTTATGAAACTTGCAGGAATTGTTAGTAATGTTAAAAGACATAAATGATTAAATTTTGGTGCAGATCAGTTGGATCGTTTGTATGTTTGACTTATGTTTTTTAGCAGTATAACTCAAACAGTTATGAAAGGATCTTCAAAAATATTGCAGAAACTGTTAACACTATTAAAAGGAACAAATGATTAGATTCTGGAGTTTATACAAAGAAAATTATAGTTTCAGAGCCAATTTGAATTTTTCGTTACCGTTGCCTTACTTGGCGAAGGTAAGACTCCCGGTGTCTCTCTGGGGATGGGCATGTTGGTCTGTCTACTGCCGCCTATCTAATCCTTCCTACAGTTCACAACTTCCGTGACTCCCTCCCAGATCTCGAAAATGGCCCTTTCTTTGCTGCCCATGTCTTCTAGCTCCGCGACAACTGAAGCCAGGTTGTTTCCCTCAGAGAGTTCATAACTCTGCTACTGCTACACTGAAACTGCGAGGAATTAAAACATTGTCATTATGTAGATACATGCAACTGCCTAGTGCCTAAGTGCTATGCTCTGCCGCGGTGGACAAAGCAAGCAACAAATTAGATTTTGTTGGGCGGATGAGATAGACTGCAGGGGTCGTTTGTTCTCTCGTCATATTTTGAAATATGAGATACTAGGTATTATAACAGGACCAAACTTCAAAAGCCATGTATGGAAGAAATGGAGAGCTATACCGAAAGCTTTAGGATTTGCAATTTTTCAAGGCCTAATTTTCAGCTACGCCACTGGATGTAATGCTATACAATGGCCATTATATGCTTACTAGCGTGCCCGCGCTGTCATAAAATGACAGCGAATAATTTGTGTTGATCCTTCTTCATTAACCATGCTTTCCTTCATACAATTTGCCAACATTAAAGATCATCCAGATGAGGGTTCACGGCATCCTAATTACTGAGCATCAAGACTCTTATTTTCTGACATGAGAATAACTAATTACTTTTGCAGTCAGTTCAGCAACACTGAAAAGAATTGATTCGATTTGGTATCATAGATACCCTAGTGTGTTATATTTGTCCGACAGTCTTTTGGTTATTGAAAGCTGTTTCGTCGACAATTGCATCAAAGTTGAAAGAATAGATGAGGCAACGAAAGCATTTGTGGGAAGAAACTACAAATCAAGATGCATGAGAGCGTCAATTGAAGCTTCAGATACCTTCAATGTTGAGATTTCAACTTCGGCAATGCAAGAAGTGCATTTAGACTTGAGGCCGCCAGATAGGTACTTTGCCATAGATTCGAAATATGGAAAGGGTAATACACGCACAAATTAGACTAAGCCTGCGATATCTTCATTTTTGAATTTCAACTGTCCCTAATTAAGAAACGTTTGCCATCTTCGGCAACCCTTTCTATTTTCTACCTATCGGTTTTCAATGGAGTTAGAGAGGACGACCAGAGCCTGCAACCAGGGCAAATTTCCGCCTATCTGTTTTGTTAAAGCGTGACACAAAATGGATAAAAAAACAGATAAATATACATCGGTCTTTATTATATTGTTGACTAGAGGGCCCAGCCGTCAAAAATGACGGCAAAAATTTTGTGATTGAACTTTTTATAGTTCCTTTTTCCCAGTATAGGTTATGCTGTATTATAGGTCTCATCCCTGCAGGCCTGATCTTCCATTAGTTGTACTGTACAATCACGAGTTTCGCTATAGCAAAATATCCCCCTGCAAGATAAGGAGTGAATATCAGCTTGGAATTGATCAAGCGTTAAGTGGCACTAAAAAAATAATCGTTCAGTCGAAAGAATTCACTGGAAATACCCAGGGCTCACCGTATTGTGGATGCCAACTGATAGTTGAACCTCCAGCGTCGAAATTTGGCCGCGATGTAAATTCAATATAAAAGGCGTCTGCTCAGCGTGAAGATTCAACTACTACGATATCATTCGGCAATGAAATCAGGGATCCAGAGGCCAGATATCCAGAGCCATATTTGTCACCGGTACTCCAAGCACTGAAATTGCATAGTATCTTAACTTGTTTTTTAGTTCATGAATTTTCTCGTATTAAACTCAACTGCGTGACGGAGAGACGGACCAACACTGAAGCAAGGGAGCACTCGACCAACAACTGTTTCATTATATTGTGGATACTAGGCGCGAAAACCCTGTATGGTATACATTACCGTAGCCATTATAGTCTCTCTTGGAGCAAAGACTTGACGAGTGGGAATGGTGATTTTATTTTCACTACGAGAGCTTATTATCATAAAAATCATATTGATTATTCAATCTTTTTCCTTAACAAAGCGGATCTCACTAAGTAAGAAAGAAGGCACATGCAGTATGTCTACAGAAGCAAAGTACTCATGCACGTGAATGTTCCCGAACAGGATCAACGCTCATGTGGCAGCAAGTTGGGAACGACATGACATGAGATAGCTACCGTAATCTGCATTGTAACACATAATAGTTTAACCTCTTAAGAGGACAGGGAATAGCTGCTGTGTGAACGGAGAAGGTCAAAGGAATATAATGACCGAACGTATACGTTGAAACGCTATAAATCCTAACCAACTACAGCAATCTCGGCTACCAAATGAGCAATAACATGCGATATTTCGTGAGAAGTATGAAATTTCCTTTATTTAACCAAAGAATTCTTGCGGGAGGTCTAAATTTAAAAGCACACCAAAGGATATATCGCGGGATGTTCATTTTTTTATAAAATACACCCAGTGAAATCTGTAACCAGGTCTAACTTAGCTCATAGACTTTCAGCAGAACACTCCAGGATCGCCACAATCTCCAGCCTGGCATACATTTCCCGTATCTATGTGACACGAACGATACAATTACAAAAATAAATTCATAAATTGCAAGTGAATACCAAAATATACAAACACACGCTACTGTTTACTGTATAGTTTGATGAATTTTTACAAAATGCTATAAATTCAGTGGGCAGAACAGCAGCAGTGCGCCCGAGGAGACGCAAGCTTAGGAGCAAAATTTCCAGGTGCGGCGGCCACTCGAACGGCGCACGCGTCGTCGCAAATAACTCAGCAGCTGTCGCTTATCTCCGTCTCTGATCTGCGGCGTGTGTGGGGCAGTGAACTCTGTCGTCAGAGGACTCTGGTGTGACCGTCTCTGGCCAACTCTGTACCATACGCACATGACAGGAACGGGCTAGTGAACTCTGTCGTCAGAGGCCTCTGGTGTGACCGTCTCTGGCCAACTCTGTACCATACGCACATGACAGGAACGGGCAAGTGAACTCTGTCGTCAGAGGACTCTGGTGTGGCCGTCTCTGGTCAACTTGGTACCATACGCATATGACAGAAACGGGCTAGTGAACTCTGTTGTCAGAGGACTCTGGTGTGACCGTCTCTGGCCAACTCTGTTCTGTAAGCACATGACAAGCAGTAACGCGTCAGTGGACTCTGGTGTGACCATCTCTGGCTAACTCTGTACCTGTATGGGGCATACTGTAACTGACGTGACCTTATAGAATCATGCTCCTACCGACAGCAGTGCTGCAAATATCCTTCTAGCATGTTCAGTAGACGACACAATGCAGGGCTTCCAAAAGTGTGTCAGGGATGTTATGAGGTGAGCAAGGCACGCGTCTTCCCCACACATCCTGCGCAGCTGTTACGTATCTCCCCAACCCATCTCACTTCTCACTTCCCCTCAAGTATGGGCCATACTAGGCGCTAATTTCTCGAGCGGATGGTGAGCTTGCACCTCGTTTATACTACCAAACTTTCACTGGACCATTGATAGGGACGACGGGCACGCTGAGTGTCCGATCATCAAGTTGAGAATGCGTTCGCCGGGTCTGTACTTCTCTCGCTACAGCGTTGACAAGTAGCGTCTAAGGCAGTGAATCTCTGACTTCAGTTTTCTGCGCACCCCCAGCGAAAAAGACTTAAAACACAGAACCCGTTGCCATTAAAATGGTATTAATTTCGTAGATTAAGCACCGAATAACCACAGAATAATTTTGTAGATATTTATAACGTCAAGCGCAATGTCTTATAGTTAATATAGTAAGTCGAAACGTAGCACCATACGCCAAAAAATAATCACTCACGTGACATCACTGCTGATCAAATACAGTGAATTTTCAATTATAACACTTCTGAATCGATTTTAGACGTTCCTCAGATGACTGTTTACCAATGAACTATAGAAATTTCATGCTGCAATCATCGTTATTCAGAAAAATCTAAAGTTTCCTATGATGAAAGAACTGATATTATGGAGTAACCATAACATAATTAACTTTCCAAATTAAAAAATGATGAAATGATTCAAGAAAACGTATAGTTTTCTCTGTATAACTTTGAATACGTCATTCATCGGTATCTTCAATGCGATGAAAGCAATAAAATATTGTTATGCAAGCATCCAACGTCATGAACAAGTCGAGGGTCCGTGTGTTAACCAAGAAGGAGTTCATACGTACCCCTGTTGGAAAAATTGGTCTAATGATAACTCATCACTGATGTCCACATGATCATGGTCTCATGACAACAACAGAGTTATGCTCATTCAACCCACACATAATACCTATACAGTTCACCGAAAAAGTTAAACACAATTCCAAGATGATAAAAAAATATTCTTTAAAATTAAAACTAAAGCATATTACTTACGTGAAAATGAAAACAAACGTCCTCGCGATAAAAATAGAGTCGTTTTCACCGCGAAACCCTACTTGGAGACCTACGGGCACTGGTTCGTGCTGCAGACAAAACCCCTCTAAGACCCAGAGGAGTGTAAGGCGGAAGTAGACAACAGATCATCAGAGCAGCAGCACATAAACGGGAGGCTATCGACTGCTGCGTTTCCCAACCGTCACCATTCTAGCTAGGTCATAGCTACTCCAACCTCCCTATAACGACAGAAATGCTGATTCTGCACTGCAAGATCGCCAGACATGGATACAGTATGTTACCTTTGATTATGCAAATTCAATTTTTTTACTTAATCTTTCAAGATAAGTGTCTAACTTTGAAATATCAATAGTAACTAGATTAGATAGGCGGCAGTAGACGAACCAAAAGGCCCATTCCCAAACGAACCAAAAGACTAAATGCATGGCTATGTTGCAAATATTTAAAAGCACTTGTAGAATAAATATTTAGCAATCTTCTAAGTTCATCATACAATTTGATTATATAGCTACGAGTTTTTACTGTAACCTCAGATTATGCACCAAGTTAATAAAAGCGTCAAAAAGAGGAAATAAATACAAGTGAACAGGAATATTCCCATTAAACGTCCAAAATCAAGAAATTTTAACCAAAACAATTCAATAAATACTGAAATAAGTGTTCAGTAGAGGTAAACGTAACATGATTTTAAACATGGCAACTTCCATTTTTCATGATTTTCATACGGTGATTATCAACAGACTTTATCAGGTTTGATATTTCAGTTGGTGGAATAGAATCTGCAGCTGTTTTTACTCCATTCCATAGGCGTACTTTGCTCGAAAACTGCCGACCTCCTTCATAGACCTTGCTTTTGATCATTGCCCAGAGGTTGTCAATGGGATTTAATATCGGGGCTATTCGCTGGCCAGGTCACAATCCTTTTTGATTTAAATCCTCCAACCGCAAGCCAGTTAGCAGTGTACCGTACTCGGTGTGAGGGAGCGTTATCGAGCTGAAATACCAATTTGGATCTGCGTTCGATAGTTTGCTCACCAAACCATGGAATCAAGTTGGGATTCAAGAAAATGGCAGTATCTTTCTACATTCAGTTTAACTCCTACTGCCACTTCAAAAGGACCAATAAGGGTGTCATCTACTATCCCGGCCCAAAACATTACACCTCCACCACCTTGTTGACGCTTTAAGCCGTGCCCGTTGAGGTCGGTCATAGAGGATCCATCCAGACGCCCATCTATATGGACCATCAAGAGTGGCTCTGCACTCGTCAGTAAACACGACATTGGAGACATAAGTTTTCATATTCTCTTTAGCCCATTAGACGCTATTTTCTTTACGAGTTTTTGTTAAAAGTGGTCGTTTAGGCCTAATTGCCTTTTTCACTTTCCCTAGCTTCTGCAGAAGCTCACATCTCGTCTTTCTACTTAGTATTGGGGCTCCAGCGTCTTCAAATATCGCCTTACTTGTAGAAAGTTGTTTTCTAGCCACAGAAACCTTCAAATGTCGCATATCCCGAGCAGTCAACTTCCTCGTAGAGGCTCTATCCGGACTTTTCCGGTTGACCTTACAATTGCATAAGCCTTAACTGCAATTCCTTGGAAATTTCGAGTGTTGTTTTACCAGAAGCCAATAACAAGGTCACTTTGATCTTTTCTTCACTGGTTAGTCCCCTTTTCTTGCCCATGTTGACTAACGAGTGATGTTGCATAATCTGGCGTAATGGCAGAACCCCATGCGATAAGCAAATGTAGCTAAAACGTAGGAAATTGTTCCCTGCAACGTTTCTCCTTGTTTTTATAGCTACAAAATACCTGTGCACTAACTTTCTATTAACACTTTGAATGTTCGACACTTATCTTGAAAAAAAGCAAAAAAAAAAAAACTTGTATTTGCATAATCAAAGGTAACATACGGTACTGTAAAACGTTCGACCTCGCACCACAGAGCAAATGCAGCCCTCCTCACAACTCGAATATTATACTACAATTATACTACAACTGTCACATAAAAATTAAACTAGAGCACTCTGAGAGCGCATACCTCCGCCAAGTAAAGCAACGGTAACGAAAAATTCAAATTAGCTCTGAATCCATGATTTTCTTGGCATCAACTCCAAAATCTAATCATTTGTGCCTTTTGTTAATATTAAAATTTTCTGCAAGTTTTTGAAGATCAGTTCATAACTTTTTGAGTTAGGCTACAAACAAATATTATGACAGACATAAGTCAAACACACAAACGAATCAACCGATCTCTACCAAAATTTTATCATTTATGTCTCTTAACATTACTAACAACCCCAGTCAATTCATAAAGATTCATTCAAAACTTGTTGAGTTATTGGCTAACAAACCTTATGACAAACATAAGCCAAAGATACAAACGAACCAACCGATCTGCACCAATATTTAATCATTATTTTTTTCAACAATACTAACAATTCCAATACATTCCACAAAGATCCATTGAAAACTTTTCCAGTTATTGCGCAAACAAGCATAAAATCAAACACAACGACAAATCGACAAACAAACAGATCATCACAAAAATTTGGTTATTTGTATTTCGCGAGATACCTAACAACTCACGTAAATTTCACAAAAATCCGTCCATAACATTTTGAGTTATGGAATTGAGAAAAATAAGGCAGGCAAACAAACAAACGGATGAACGGATCCTCACCAAAAGTTAATCATCTGTTCCTCCTAACATACCTAACAATCCCCGTAAGTTTCGTGATATCCGTCCGTAACGTTTTCAGTTATCTTGATGACAGACAGAAAGACAGACGGAGAGATGGACAAACCCGACGAAAACATAACCTTCTTTGCGGAGGTAATTACAGCTAGTGATCACATAATGACCAAACCACCGTCTTCACATAAGAAATAATGTAATGATCGCATGATAACAAAATCACAGTAACAAAGATCAACGTTCACATGCACCAGGACACAAATGCAGTATTTTGCTAAGACCGTCTAACTAAACTAATTTACATTCTCATTATAATCAAAATTAGGAAATACCTGTCATTTCATATTTAATTTCACAGTAGAATTCAATTCTCTTCAACTGGTTAGTTTCCCCTCACATTGGTAGCTCCTAGTCACAATTAATTTCTAAGAACTATCTTATACAATTTTTTCTTTCCTCGCAATTTGGCTGGATTTGTAGCATTTGTACTAGTATTCAAATACCACATAATTTGTCGCGTGGCCTACGTGCGCTACTACGGGCAGGAAACAAGGCGCAAAGCATAGTAGGAGACACTCGAGTGGTCGGCCTCTTTCAAGCCTTACCACACGAGAGAGATGTAAGAAATCCCGGGGACTATGTGCGCTATCTCGATCGACAGCCCACCTCGCGTAACAGAAAAGGAAATAGAGAACCTACCTAACATTACAAAACTAACCTCGTCAGCAGGAACTGCGCCCAGATGCAACATCTCCTGCGGAAAAGGTACTCGAATTTGCCCCTGCGGTCGTATGGCTCATATATGATAGGGATAGGGCCCGTCATAATATACCCGTACGGGCTATTTCCATCAATTCCAACTTTACACCTCCCTAAATATTATCTTACGAGCGGCGAGAACTTAAAATATTACACTCAAAATACTTTCCACTACCCCAAGCTGTACCACCCAACAATTTTCAAATACAAACACCCAGCTATTCAAGATACGTAATATGCGTACTATAGCGTAGTTTACTTTGTCTCCTGACAATCAATAATTCCCATTTGAATCCTTTATCTCAAATGCCCCGACATTTTCAATCTCGT
>LQNS02278159.1:1666667-1690259 GCA_001587735.2 Parhyale hawaiensis | reverse complement strand
AGGCTGTGCGCTGATAATGATCTAGTGAACCTGTCCCACAGGAGAAGAGTAGCTGAGCTATGTATGTTTTATAAGGTGTAAAATAATGAAAGGCATTGGTTGTATTTTTCGCTCCCTGCCCTCAAGGTTTTTGGGAGAGAGACTCGTGTTGCGTGCGGAGCGCACTTTTTCACTTTGGAGGCTGTCGGATGTCGAATTAGTCAGTTCTGTCGGTGCTTCGTGCCCTGGTCGACTAGGGTTTGGAATTTGTTGCCGGCATCGGCTTTTGGTCGTATAGGCCTGCAGGCGTTCAAGTCAGTTGTTAATGGTTTTTGCTGGATTTCACAAAATTAAAAACAGTGACAAACGAACGAAAAAACAAACTGATCATTCCCAAAATTTGGTCATTTACTCTTTGTTATATACCTAACAACTCGTGTTAATTTCATAAAAAATCTATCCATAACTTTTTAAGTTATGGCATTGAGAAAAATGAGGCAGACAAACAAACAAACGGACGGACATATCTTCACCAAAAGTTAATCATCTGTTCCTCCTAACATACCCAAAAATCCTTGTAAATTTAGTTCAAATCGGTTCAGAACTTTTTGAGTTATCTTTTTGACAGAGACGACGAAAATATAACCTCCTTGGCTGAGGTAAGAATTACTAATCCTATTAAGACAGTAGACTTCGCTCAAGGTGACGGCCGCTTAAGATCGCACTCCGCTTATGAAGCGCAAATTGACGAAAATCAAATACCAACATCTCTATATATTCCTAACAAAGTTACACAGTTTTTAGACGCATGAAACATCCACTTTAAGCGACATTTAAAAATAAAATACTTGAAACAGGCCAATAATACTATATTTTTGCGCATGTGTAACGCAGTTTTACCGACACCGTTAGAAATTTTAACAAAAAAGGACGAAGAATTGTTTGTCAATCGATTGACCAGACATTTATTTTTGTATCTGCTGACATACCTAGCAGAAGAAAGTCTTCCATGTGGTTACTTAGCAGAAAGAAATTGAAGTGTTTTCCTAAAGAAGCACTTTGGTTAATTGAAATAAATACGTCCTGTGTTGCTCCGGTGTAGATTAGCAGACCAAAAGACGTCTTGCTAATTGGATTTCACTCTATTATGATTTCAACGGCTATCTACTCCAAAAACATATCGCCAAAAAGCACAAATAATCAAGCTAAAATAGTGACTTGGACCGTCATTATCTTTGAAAGAAAAAAGTCAACAATCAGGAAAAATTATCCTACTAAAGGTAGAGGTAAAGTCAATTTTTTTACTGCACTCTTCACTGGGAAACCCCACACGCACTGGTTCGTGCTGCAGATAGCCAATGGGTCAACTGGCCCCGGAAGAGTAAGTACAGCTGCAGCCGACTACGGATAGTGGTCGGCGCAATAGCTGAAGGTTCAACGACCCATAGACCCCCCTCCCCCTCCTTCCTTCCCATCTCTAAAGAAGGTAAGTGCTCCCACTGCAGCTGTGCATACCTATTCAGCCTTGTTAGTGCAGTCAGCGCGGGAAAGTGCTCAACTGTCCGGCTGGGCATCGAACCGAGCTCCTCTAGCTGCGGCAACTTGGATATACATAGGCCGACTCTTAATACTATGACTAAAACTGCCACCTCGCGTACGTGTCTACAACGAAAAGCAAACGTTATCTTTTTCCTAGGTCACATCTCAAAAACGTATCACCAAAAAT
Source organism: Parhyale hawaiensis (assembly GCA_001587735.2). Classification (NCBI taxonomy): domain Eukaryota; kingdom Metazoa; phylum Arthropoda; class Malacostraca; order Amphipoda; family Hyalidae; genus Parhyale; species Parhyale hawaiensis. The sequence continues at coordinate 1,688,554 of LQNS02278159.1, read as the reverse complement.
AGCAAAAACAATCCTATTCCCAATATTCTGACACTCTAGAGGCTGCTCATTTCCCAGCCATCTAACGATACGGTCTTCTCGAACTCTTCAACAGTCGTCAAATCTTTAGCATAAAACTCGCCAACAATAGCAAAGTCATCATAAAGAACAGTGATCCAAATTCCAGAAAACTCCCAAGTCAACTGGAGATCTAAGTCACTGGCCGTCCAGGCGGAGCGCAAGAGTCGCGCGTATCGACTTCTCCCTGGAAAGTAAAACTCAGGAGCGCAGTTTTGGACTTCAAAGTCGGAGGACAAAAGAGTTCTCGCAATGAGAGAAGACAGGACGAGAGACCGAGCACACGGCATCCATTTGCATAAGTCTCTACTAACACCGACTTGAATCAACGGGCCCGCAAAAAATAACGATACTTTCCGGAAGATTTCTGGAACGGAATGACGGAGGAATGTGGCGGCGCGAGCAAACAGAACGGGACCGTCGGCGACGAAATGAAGCCGCGGTTTTGAGAGCGTAAAAAGAGCGAAGTTTCAAAGATGCCATCGACGGAAGCCAAAAGGAATGGGAACTAGAGTGGATACGATCGGCAATTTCAAAACCATCGCATATAGGTAAAGAAAAACATACACAATGCGCACAGTAAGCTCATACACCGAATCCAACGTGTCACGCTGATCACATAAATACAAAACACTCACAACAATAACACGCACACCTACCTTATACTCCCAAGTATGTATATCCAATTACGACTTCAGAGAAACATTAAGAGATTGCTCCAGGATGCGTAGCCTGGCAAGACCCGGCTGTCCCCCACAATGCAAGGGAGTCAGGGGCTGCTGTTAAGCGCCATAATATGCCAGAATTTCATTACGTTAAGGAAATGGAGGCGTCGCTCATGCGATGCGCGTTTGAACAATGAACGTTTATCCGCCGGGGGAGTTCATTCGGCCGGTTCACAAATGGGGAAACCAAGACAACTATGAAAGTGACACGCATGCACAAACTGATTTATTTAGGATGAAGAAAGCGAAGTGTTAAGCACGACGAGATAGACAGAGTATATGTTCGCAGATATCGAGGGCAATCGTGAATGTGGCGCGTGAGAGTTAATTTTTTTCCATGTTGATTGATGAAACATACAAATTGTTGAATTAAATAGCGGTCATCGACGTACACACAGAAATTTTTTTTATTATTATTTAGCACAATTAGTTAACTGTAAACTACCTTGTCCCTTGAATTTGCGTCAATGCACATTGAACAACAGATGAACAAGAGCGTTGTGATGAAAAACAGTGTCTTTTACCATCAATTATTATTGCTTTGTAGCTAAAATATTACGCCGTTAGTGATAAGAAACCAGGTGGTTTTTTTTTTTTTTGTCATAAAGAACACACTTTTCTGCATGTAGAACTTAATGGTTTTGAAAAACTAGAATGTCCTGTCGGCGTATGGATGGATGACAAGAAAAAGTATTCGAAGGCTAAGCATGACAAGGAAATATACATACATAAGAATAAAGAAAACTTTTCATCAATGATGAACTTACAACATACGCTCATTGATACACGAGGAACAACAAAAATATTTTATTAGAAAAATCTTCACCAAACTGCGGAAGTAACATAAACATATCGACAAAATTCCCTCTTAACAGAAGCTACAACCGCAATTTAGCTTCTGGGCGGCGCCGCGGCGGCCCCAAATGTCGCTAGGGTTGTGAAAAAAAACGCGCTCAACTATAACCAATCATAACTTGAACATTTCGTACGAATAAAAGCCGATCACACGGATTTTGAACGTGCTAACGCAGTTAATCGTCCGAACGTTCCTGTTATACGGTACTCTTATATGAACACAACAATGTGCCAGTGAAAAATTTGTAAAATGTTAACCGTCAAGTCGGATGGCTTCAGCCAACCTCAGCAACAAAGTTTCTGGCATTTCTTTATAGCTTCCGTAATAATATGAAACTGTGCACTTTATGCAATTTAATTAAACAACGCAGGATAGCATTTGAATAATTAGCGTAAGGTACACATAAAAAACTATGAAGTTGGCTGACCTGAAGATAATTCTTCCATACGCCCTTTCATATGGCTGGAGCAGCCGAAAGCTAGTTAATATGTTGTTGGGCAACCCTCGGGAGACACAACTACGGTGTTTCACGTGAGAACAGGATGGAACATGCATGTCTACAGAAACGTGAAACCCATGTACGAGGGTGTTTCCACACTGGATCAACGCTTATGGGAACAGTGAAGTCAACATCACCGCACCCTCAATTGGGAAACCCATACGCATTGGCTCTTGTTGCGGATATGGGCCAACTGGCCCCAGATGAGTGAGTACGAGAGCAGTCGACCACAAGTCGTCGAGAACCTAACGACATAAGCGGACGGTTTAACGACCTCCTTCCCCACATTGTTGAGACCCTCTTCACATTTCTGAGAAGGGTAAGTTCCCACACGGCAGCTGCGCATACCTACCTTGTCTCTGCTGAGTCAAATCTCCCAGCGTCACAAAGAGCTCGCATGCCTGGATTGGTGTCGAACCCACTCCACTCGCATACGAGTTCAGCACGCAAGGTTGCCGTTACCGTAGGAAAGAAGAAGACGAGTAGAACAAAGAATCATCAGTAGAAGTATGCAAATGGTGCGAAGCAAAGTGGTACAGCAGCTATATTTTATCATAGTGAGGAGCTAAGCGAAATATGCTGCTTAATTTGTAAGTTTCTCAGAACACGAAGAGAAAAGGCACGCATGCAGTTACGGACAGTGTACAGGCAAAGGAAAAGTCAGTGGGTGCACAATAAGTCCATAAAGCGCAAAGCATCCACGTTCTTAAGCATTTCCAGTCAGCAATCCACAAAGCTAGAGAAACCCTTGCTTTAGTAAGTTAACAGTGTATGGTGGACATTAGTTTCACTGACTGAAGAATGCTACTTCTGCAAAGAAAGTTATGTTTTTGCGGGAGTTTATCTGTTTGGCTATTTGTTCCTATGTGAGTCTAAGGTAACTTTAAAAATTATGAAAGAATCTCTATGAAATTTATAGGCATTGTTAAGCATGTAAGGAAAAATAGATAATTAACTTTTGGTGTAGGTCTGTTCACCCGCTTCCTTATTAAACAGTTTTTTCGCCGCAACTTCACTCAGTAGTTATCAACGCATTTTGTAGGGAATGTAATGGATTTAACGAAAAACAAGTGACAAAGTTTCTGTGATGATCTGCTTCTCCGTTTGGTTGTTTAACGTTACTTTTTTTGCTATACAGGGTGTCCCGCACTTTGGGGAACAAACTCTAACATAAGGTTAGGACCGTTAAAATAAACATTTTTTTAGAAAATAAATACGTGGTCTAAAATGCTTCATTAAAAAGCTACAAGGACTTAAAATCTTTATCCACTGTTCTGAGTTTTACAAGACTACAAAGAACAAGATGGGTTTGTTTAATTCTTAAGTAGCGCAGCGCAAGCAAAGGTGTCAAAACGACAATGAAGCGAGTGACAAATGTGGAATTAGCAGATATGTTTGATGTTAGGGCAGTTATTGAATGCCCGATATCCAAATCGCTGGATTGGAAGTGGAGGTCTCGTTGCATGGCCGCCAAAGTCTCCTGATTTGATTCCCTTGTGTTTCTTCTATGGGGATATGTTAAGAGCTTGGTGTACGAAACCCAGCTAAGTCCAAAGAAGATCTCATTGTTGCAATAATTACTGAAGCACCGGTAAGAATTGGTGAAACTCCTGAAGAATTCGAACGCGTCCAGCAATCATTGCATCGGCATTTGACCGCTTGCATTGAAGTACATGGGCACCATTTTGAACATCTTTTGTATTTTATCTCCTGTTTCTTGTGTTAATAATAAAATTGTTTACCTAACGTACACGTTTCAATTCCTTGCTACTCCTTACCCATGAATGTCAGTTCAATATTTCTCAAACTCAAAGTCTTAGTAACTTTTTAACGAAGCAATAAGACCATATCTTAATTTAGCAACAAATTTTCATTTAACGGTCCAAACTTTATGTTAAAGTTTGTTCCCAAAAGTGCCGGACACCCTGTATATTTATGTCAGCAACAGAACACGATAAGTTACGAACGGATTTTTATTCAATTGGCAGGAACTGTTAGGATGGTGAAGAAGCACAAATGACCGAGTTCTGGGGAAGATTTATGCATCCGTTTGAGCGTTTGCCTCTGTGGTATTTCTTTTTGTGTGTCAGAACATAATTCAAAAAGTTAAAGATGGATCCTCAAGAAACTCACAGGAACTGCTATTAATGTTATTTATGAGCTTCCCCACAGCAGCCGTTAGTTAGCGATTGAATAGTGAGCTTCATTTACTACATTTTTTCAAATAAATATTCTAACTCGGGATTCCTGTCGGAAAGTTGCAGTTGAGCCAGTGTGCAATCGCTATTAGCAGCATTTCTAAGTGAAAGAAAAGAAAACGAAAGACAGAAACACCGATGCGGAGGGTCCATTCTGTGGCCCCACACGGAAGCAGGCAGGAGTCTCATATGGGATGAATTGCTTACACCCATTTGGGGGCCCACCTCGAGGAGCGGAAGAGAAAGTATAAAGAACTTACCAAATTTAAGAAAATAACCTTTTCACTTCTGAGCAGGAACAACGGTCAGCTGCAACATCCCTTACGGAGTAGGTACTCGGACAGCCGCTGGGTGAGTGATGCCCATACATTATTCTTATTACTAGGAGTAGGGCCCGCCAGAAAACATCCCAGAGAAGTACTAGGAATGTTAAGACCAAATGACCCGATTTTGAAGATGGTCAAAGAGAAATCCTAGATTCAGGACCAACTTGAATTTAACGTTAACACTGCACTGCTTGATACAGCTTGGCGCTCGAGGACTGCTTCCGATGTAGGTACCAAACCAGCGGAACAATAATCCAAACAAAGATATTCTTATTTCCCTGATTAACTTCACACACAAACATAACAAATTTCAAAATGAAACTTGCTCGAAGATTTTCCCTTTAAAATATTATCTAGGGTAAAATTTCGCACTATGCACATGACAAAAAATTTTTTTTAATTGACTCGACTCATTTTTTGACGAAGATTACGAATCTGATATCGATTTGAGACGGCCGGCTCTACTTTTTGAGATACCTGCTATATGACTTTGAAGTTCCCATTGTTTAGTTAGTTATAAACTTTGTTTAACCTCCGTAGCCGCAACTCAGGCGTTCCAACAGAGATGAGTGTGTAGTATTCAAATACCACATAATTTTTCGCGTGGCCTACGTGCGCTACTACGGGCAGGAAACAAGGCGCAAAGCATAGTAGAAGACACTAGAGAGGTCGGCCTCTTTCACGACCTTCCACACGAGAGAGATCAGAGAAGTCCCGCAGAGTAGGTGCGCTATCTCGATCGACAGCCCACCTCGCGGAACAGAAAAGGAAATAGAGAACCTACCTAGCTTTTGTTATGATTGGAACAGTCGTCCTTGACGCCGGTCTACGATGTAGGGGACGCCTCTTCCGTGAGCCCTGGGAACCCACGATGATGCCCAAACATATTGTGGCAGGGATAGGGCCCGCCCCAATATGCCCCTGAGGGCGTTCCCATTGTTTTCCTGAGGGAGAAAATACCCGGTGATGACAGAGGAGAGAGTCTAATGGAACATGTTTTAATATATAATGGAACATTTTTTTAAATAGGTATTTTAACCTAACCTAAGTTGGGCTAAAAAACTTATTTAAAAGGTGTTCCATTTAACTCTTGTATCGCCGGGTATTTTCTCCCTTAGGAAAATAATGGGAACTTCAAAGTCACATATTTCAAAAAGCAGAACCGGCCGCCACGAACCGATTTGAGATTCGTAACCTCCATCAAAAAATACGTCGAATAAAAAAGATTATCTTAACGCACATAATACGAAATGATACCTGATCTTGCACTGAAGGTCGTGGCAAACTCATTACCTTCACTGAAACATTACCAGTAAAATATTCTTTTTAAATGCTTTAAACGCGATCGCTGAACTTCACACAAGTTTCCAAAAACGTAATTTTTAGATTTTTGCAAGCTGGCTCTCCTTTTTATTCATGCAATATAAATCAATTTTAGAGTGAGATTTTCAAACGCTACCTCACGAATTCCAAACGATAATTTTTCACGTACCTTTATAATTCCAAGTTGATGCTTCTATTATTTACGAAATAATAACTACAGTGAGATTTCCATTACGTACCGTACGTACCAACAACTAAGAAAATGGAACGTATCATCAACCAAATAATTACCGAACTGTTATACTGTAATTTATTACCATTTTAAAAACCCAGCTAGGTATCACTGTCTATCACAAAACATAAAAAAAGCGAGTTCTGTCCATCAAGTAACTTGCTGGAGAGAACTTTTTCGCGCGATAAAATACCAAAGGAATACCTGTAATAACAACCAAGCAACTTGCAAAATAAAATGGTTATATATTCTCAATAAATTCACAGTTATACATATNACAAAACATAACAAAAGCGAGTTCTGTCCATCAAGTAACTTGCTGGAGAGAACTTTTTCGCGCGATAAAATACCAAAGGAATACCTGTAATAACAACCAAGCAACTTGCAAAATAAAATGGTTATATATTCTCAATATATTCACAGTTATACATATTGTTCACAGATACATTTAAAATATAAACCTAGGTCCACAAGGAAACTGTTCCATGAATTTTCCTAATAAATTTCACACATAAACCACACAAATTCCACAATGAAGTTGCCTCATACATTCCCAAGATAAAATTTAACACATGAACCTAACAAATTCCCACTATTTCAAAAACTTTCTCGGCGCGTATAGGAGCGAAGCTTCCTATATAAATAGACTACACCGCGTGCAGAGACAAAGCGTACAGGATCAAGAGATAGAGACCACCCAATAGTGGCGGGATTACAGGGTATAGAAGCAGCAGCAGTTAGCAGGGCGGCGCCCACTGGGTACAGAGCTACGCCAGGCACCTACTCTCACTGATAAGACTTAACAGTGAACGACGGGCTGTGGCAGACTCAGCCCCGCAGCAACGCTGTACGCGCACACTCTTTTCGGTGATATTTTTTGTTTGTTTGAGTGTTTTTATTCTTTCCGTTATTTTATCTAGTTCTACATAAGAGGAAACAGGAAGGCCGTTAAAATAACAAAGACTCGCTAGTAAATTAGTACCTATTAATGTGCAAATAGCAATTTTAAAACATACCTATGTATGACCCCTACAAGTGGTCCAGTCATCAAAACTGGCGGCAATCCTATAAAAATGCAAAAAAAAAATATTTATTTTCTTATGCAGTAATGTAATCGGCGGCCGTTAAAAATATCGACATTTTTGCAATAATTCATATCACTCAGTGATAGTTAGTGCATCTGGTAGTGTGACCAGCTGTCAGGTAGAATATCAATAAAAGGTTAAGTATATGAAATAATACAAAAACAAATGCTCATGATGCGACTTACTATAACTTATCGGTCAACTCATTAAGGCAATGACTTGGTCCACAACATATCTGCAAAGTTCCAAATAATGTTATTCCAAAAGCAGATGTATTCGTGGCGAAAATGGTCAACTCATGTTGACCATTTTTTTTTTTGGGGGGGGGGAGGAAGGAGGCATTAAAAGTATTATTTCTATAAGAAATAGAAGTTTATTTTTGAGTGTTAATGGTTTGACATTATCGTCAACAGGTTGTGTTGCCCCGCCAGAATGCCATTTGTATCAATGTATCAAAGGGCCACAGCCTGCCATAAATAGGGAAAGGGAAAGAATTTTGCCCCACAGCTAACAAAGGGAGGTCACGTCTTCGTGCAGTTTCATACCTGCTACGTATTATACTTCTTCATTTCATTGATATATTAAACTCAATCTACATTCTTTACATCAAATATAGTTATGCATCCTATTACAGAAAAGCAGAGAGTTAATTTACGATATCACTTCATACGACAGATGAGGGTGAGTTGTGTGGAAATAAGGCTGTGTATTAACCGTTTTCACGATTACATTAGACCACTAGTTCTTATACCATTGCTCAACGCCAGTAGCTCTTAACAGTGCTTTAAACCTTTAGCTTTCCACATTTCATGTCCTCGATTTAAGCGCTAACGTTTTCCGGGCCTGAATTTAACACCACTTTTCGTAAGAGGAATAACGTTGCCTGCATCGCCCACAAATGTGCAAAGTAAGAACCAAACGTAATCACTTACTCTCACCGGGAGAGTAAGAAACTCTCTGGTAAGAAACACATTATAGAAGTACCTAATCATAAATGGTCACTTCACGGGTAAAGGGTTAACGGTGGTGTTCGTACTTCCTTGGGCTACGGCACCGGTTCCTATAAGGCTGGGCCACGCGTTCTTCAGCTGATAGTCCAACGGCGTTTCTGTGTCCGTTTCAATAGCAGTAGAAAGCAGAGCTTTTAGGGCTCTAATTCGCTCCAACTTTGGTGTTGCATCCGACACTTTACTGGCGATACAAACTTGAAGTGTATAGGCTGGCTAACATTTTAATAGGTACGCCCTTTTTCGTAAACAAAAAAAGAATTGTGCTCACAATGACACTACAAACTAGAGCACTCTGGGAGTGCACACCTCCGCCAAGCAAGACAGCGGTAACGAAAAATTCAATTATTTTCTTTGTATCAACACCAAAATCTAATCATTTGAGCCTCTTGATCGTATTAACAGCATCTGTAATTTTTTTCGAGATCCATTTATAACTTTTTTGAGTTATGCTGCTAACAAACATTTTAACAAACATGAGTCAAACACACAAACGGACCAACCGATCATCATCAATAAAATTTAATAAATTATTTCTTAACTTTACAAATAATTTTTGAAAATTCCATCAAGATCCATCCATAATTTTTTTGAGGTATTGCGCTAACAAACATAAAATCAAACACAACGACAAACAAACGAACGAACAGACAGATCATCACAAGGATTTGATCATTTACTCTTTGTAATATACTAAACAACTTTTGTTAATTTTATGAAAATCCGTCTATTACTTTTCAAGTGGTGGTACTCACAAAAAATAGGAAGACAAACAAACCAACTGATGGACAGATCTTCACCGAAAGTTTTAATCATCTGTTCCTCCTAACATACCTAACAACCCATGTAAGTTTCGTCAAAATTCGTATATGACTTTTTGAGTTATCTTGATGACAGACAAGCAAACCCGACGAAAACATAACCTCCTTGGTGGAGGTAAATATTTGGGCGATACGCTGAGTGAACATTTGCAAAAGACTAGCGTGTGAACGGACCTTAACAAACACTGAATCAATAGTCCACTTTCTCAGACACAACATGGCGTTCCAAGCGAGAAAACGTAGATGACATATACATATAAACAATGTCAATAAAAACGGAAAACCCATGCACGGAGAACAACCGATACCGATAAAAAAGAAAGGTCCGAAAAATGGAAGAATAGAAAAAAGATAGTACAAATCGGTACGAGAGTTTAATTAAATGGGCAGCAAAAAGGTCTCCAAAAAATAACGAGGTCAGGTAACATATAGGTACATGGGGTCTCATACAGGCGCATCTTTGCAGTGAGCCTGGAAAACGGCGGGAATTATTCAATTAAGGTGCACAGAACACCATTGAATAGAAATCTTCTCATCTGTTCCAGTACTATATAACGACGCGACTGCGATGGCCTTGCTCGTACAATAGAAAGCCTCGGAGCCAGTCCAGCAACATTATATAAAAGAAGCAATGTGTGTTGAGGACTTACTGTGATGAAGCTATTGACGCTTTCAACTTAATGAGTATTTGCTGCTCTACAGCTAACTGCTTGTGTTAATAGAAGCCATGTGACTTCTTTGTATTAGAACATATGCTGATGAAAACAACATGAAGTTGCACATGTAGCAATATTCTTTCAATACGGAAAACAGAGACAAAGTTTGCATTGTCCTACTCTCAAGTTATGTTGAATGGGAATCATTAGAGCAGAACTTTCAACTGTGTTGTTCAGTAACGAGCAACGTTTGATACGAGCATACTGCAAAGAAGCCCCCATTACACTGAAAAGATAATCAACAAACACCAATTCTGGAAATGAATCAATCAAGGTTTAGGGCAGACTTGCCTTGCATTGTAATGAATTCTAAGGCTGCTGGGACGTTAAAGGTTGCATACAGCAATGCTAAGCAGAAAAACGCGGCGTGTATCAAATATGGCTAATAGTAAATGGCGGCGATCCTAAGCCGCATCTCGTCAAAATTACTATATTTATCTCTGTATTTCTGTTTCCGCGTCCCAAAATCTGATCAGTGCACTACTACTGGCCGGGAAATACAACGGAACGTCTCGTGCTGCCCACATATGTGCAGGCCAGACGACCGCGCGATTTATCGCTTGAAACTATCGGCAGCCCACGCAGCTCACAGAGCAGAATTGGAAGCACAGAACACCTCATTGTACTTACATTATCAGCAGGAACTGCGACTATATGCAACAACCCCCGCCGTACAGCGCTGGCGCCAATGATCGGGCCCGTGACGGCCCTAGATAGTACAACTAACCAAGAGTTTGCCAGAATATTCATCCGCGGGGACAGCAAATACACAAAGAAGAAGCCAGCCCCGTGGCAGAACTGTCTCCATACAACTACTACGCTAGGACTGTCTACTGCGTGATTGTGGAGACTGGTTGAAAGAAAAACCCATTAGTAATGCTGGAAAAAGAATCACTGCGCCAGCCAGTGTGGCAGAATTGCCTGGCGTACAAATATTATAGGTCTGCAGCAGGGGCTCTGGTGGCCATCAGAGCAGGAAGGGCTGCTGCAGGGACGCAGTTTTTTATTTCTGGCAGACAGCGTGCCGCCCCCGAGTCCTAAATTACAGGACCAGAGTTCGGCGGCCGCCACCGATCTCACGCACACAAATCCATCCAATCAAACAACAGAGACAGAGGCTTCAAAACTTGGCAATCTGGTGCGAGCGACGGCATGCATGCACAGATTGTGCACACACACGAAGAGGCAGTTCTCATTTTCTCTGGGAAATGAGACGTAAAGAAATATAGGATTTCATCCAAATAAACAAGAAACAATTTCCAGAAATGGCAACTTGATGCAACTTGTATACACCGTTTTTTAAGTCCGAAACCCGAAGAGATGATGCTTTGGGCGACACCAGACAAACACTGGGACTATCGAATATTTCATTATATAATTCCATAGAGCTATTAGTCACTGTGGTAGGCTATACATCAGGCACAGGCGTCTTCGGGAGGCTCGCATATTGCAAATTGTGATCTTTCCTCGTCGAGTAACGGAAGCGGAGTACTTCTTGTAGACACGTAGTGGCCCTCTAAAGGCGTGAGCAGATAAGTGACATCTTCGCTGATTTTGTCAGGACAAAATTGACGATATTTCAATGCACACATAGCGATGGAAATATTACACTTAGAACGGAGATAATAGCTTTAGTACAACATTGACCTTTTCTCATTTTTGCGAGATCAAACTTTCATGAAACTTGGAGGGAAATCGTGACATATTATGGCAACAGTGTCTCCTGACTGATAACTCTTTGTATTTTTTCTCTTTTTGAGGTGAATGACAATAATAGCTTCTGGTATATTCTGCTAAAACGGGACGTAGAAATGTTATAACGAGGAGAAAGAAATTATCGTCAAAGAAACTGCTACAGGCACCTCTTCTGATGTTATTGCCCGAAAATAGGAAGCCGTATTGACACAGTGACAAGATTCTTGATGCACCCTTCACCACGAAAAAACTATCAGATGCTGGGCATTCAAGGACTGTTACTGATAAAAATATGAGAAATGTGGTTCGTCAGCTCCGTAAATGAACCGGGCAAGCAAGTAAATCATTTTTTACGGCTGCTAGGCTTACTGAAGTGCCTTAAACCACAAGAAATGACATCCTTCGCTCCACTGCTTCTGTCAAAACCCCTCTGAAATTGCCTCCTCTGACACCAAGACATAAAATTTTGAGGATGGAATGGACAGAGAAATACATGAAGATAAACATGAATCATGTTCTTTTTTACCGACGAAGCCCGGGCAACTCTTGATGGACCTGATGAGTGGAGTAAGGGTTGGGTGCTACTTGGAGGTGAGTGGCATCAACGCGTAAAACGTCAACAACAGGGAAGTGTAGTTATGATATGGGCTGGTATCACAGGGGATCGACTTGTATGTGCGGTTAGAGTAGCTGATGGCGTGAAAACTACATCTGCATCATATTGTGACGTGTTAAAGGACGCCTTAGCCCCATGGCTGGCTGACATGGGGCTTCGAAACTTGATTTTCATTCATGATAATGCGCTTTCTCTGCCCGTACTACCACAGCATTTCTGGACTCTTTGGGGTTCCATGGAGAGAAATTGATGGTTTGGCCACCGTGCTCACCTGATCTCAACCCAATTGAAAACTTCTGGGCCCTTATAAAAAGGGATATTTACGCCGATGGAAGGCAGTACAACTCAAAATCTGTCTTGTGGGATGCTTTTGCTGCAGCAGCAAGGGCAGTTCCAACTGCTGCAATAAAGAAACTAACTGGCTGCAAGTTATTAAACGTCATGAGGGTCATGTTGGCAAAAAATACGTTTTTCAGTCATTGTAAACTTTTCATTGATTTCTTGTTTAATACATGTTTTTCGTATTTGTGTTGTTCATTTTGCTCCTTTGACGATATAAAACTGCAAATGTTTTGTTTTTGTAGTCAAAGAGCTATTACCGCCACTCAGTGAAATTAGTAAAATTGACAAAAAAAAAACGAATTTTTCTAGAACCAGCACGATTAATCGTTTGAAAATTTACAGCCAAATAGTCGAGATGTGGTTAATTCTGCGATAAAGCTACTATTTCCGTTTTAAGTGTATTGCAGTTTCAATGCCTTAGGGTAAAATTATTACAAGTTCAATAAAATAGAAATAAAAAGTATTAACTTTTTATGTTTTATCGTTCATTTATCCGCCCGTGTTTTATTCCCTATATGATACTCAGCGACTGGGAGTTTTATACGATTTTGAAGCTTATAAACGAAAGTTTGACAAGTACGTTTCTGTTGGCTACCATCGTTGTAACCTGGATACAATTATTTCATACATTAACATTGCAAAAGCAATTGCGACCATTTAAAGTGAAGTTTCAAGAAAGTCACTGGTGTTGCATACCGTAGTAGAGAATACTAGATAACAGGGAAAACTGGACTGCGAATTGCATTGCATTGCTCGAACGATATGAAGAAGATTGACCTAGACATATCCCACTATAATCGCTCTTCAAGCAACTATTGCGCCGAGTTTGGAAAAGCATTTATTGGCAAAATAACACTCGCGACAATTTTTGATTGTCTGCATTGGGCTTAAGCTATCCTGGCTGAAGCTAATAAAGCGATCGTTCGGCTTGTTCACGACCGGATCCACGTGAAGGACTTCTCATTAGAGAACTTGACAAAGCGATTCCAATGGTTCTTCAAATCGTCTAGGCGATGACTGCGCTCTTGCATGGGAACAGTATGTTAAGCTAGGGTGTCTCTCCCGCCTCAAACTTTCTATATTTCACTCTTGACGGCCTTGGCTACTGCCTCTTCACACGGTTTTTTTTTTTATTTGCCATAAGTAATTTTCAGCCTGGGATCATTTCCAAGCGTTTTCTAACTATCAATTAGTGACAAATCGGAGGATGCCGAAACGAGGTCCATCGTAGAAGTAGTCACTGTTTCTCATGATAATAGCTACGACTCTGTGATTATTATATATTATGTAAGATGTCTAAGCCTCCCTAGACACAACTATGGTGATTCAAGAGAGAAAAAGGAAGGGAAATGTATAGTATGTCGACAGAAAAGAGTATCGCATACACGAAGGTGGACCAACATGCATGGGAACAGCGAGCCGGTAAAGAAGAGGAAGAACAGATGAAAATAAGATCAGTAGGTGTACGAAATAAGGGAGGAAGCAAAGGGGCACGAAAGACAGACGTCCCGAAGGCCTACTAATAACTAAGGTTACCTACATAAACCCCCTGGGGGTGCTGCTCCCCATAACGTAGGATGAGCGAACTAACCTAACCCCCCTAACCCCTCAGGGGCCCAACCTATGGCCCCTGAGGGGACGACTCTGAGAGAAGTCATCCGAGAGACGAAGTTGCTTGGCGATGTATCTCACTTCAAGTGACCCGCGCGTAGGAGAACATATATCTCAATGCTTTAAGCTACCACAACGGCATTTTTACTAATGATAATTACCATAAGAGTAAATGTTAAGTTAGTGTTGAAGAGAATCGTTCTAACACTTTGAACTAATCACAACCACCTAAAATTGAAGGCTAAATAGGCAATAGGAATTGTGCAAGTTACGACACGCAGGAGACAGTAAATCTTTTCGTAATACAAAAAGTGTTTCCAACTTCTTGTTACTAACATCAACACCTGCATAGGAACCGGGCTAATTTATTCAATCAAGCGACAGAATGGAGACAGCAACAAATGAATGTCAAGAATGCTTGTCAGCGAACTTCACAATACCAACAAATATAACACAATCAGCATTGCCACCGTTATTCCAACGTCTTCCCCCGTCCAGTTCGGGTAGCAGAATGGCAATAGCGATGCTCGTGACAGACCAATACGCTGTCTAGGATGCACCGAGTCGGCATAGGCTCATAGCAATAATTGAAGTGACCGAAAATTGGGGATCTACCATGCCACCCGGCCGAAGTCTGGCACCGCGGCAAGTTTTGACAAACCAACCTTTGCCAACAAAGATACAAACATGCCACACGCGTAGCCACCAAAATCGAGAATGGCCAGCTTAGTTGTAACTGTAGGCACAGAATTATAACCACGATCAAATGTTCATTGCAGCTATGGAAAATGTTAACCTCTAAATGAAAGGCACCTGCGACCTACGGCGAGTGAAATCAGCTTTGAGAAATGAATTGCAGATAGGAACATCGAAAGGCAAGAAAAGGCTGAAGCAACGTATATAGCTAATAGGAATATCAAAAAGAAAAAAAGTTGAAGCATGATAGATATTTGTGTTACTCGTGTTGAACAGCTAAGCCCTAAACCGCTCGTGTCAACAACGTAAAAATTTTTAAATACATAGTTTCAAACAACATATTAGTTATATTATCATTACTATACTTAACAGTTGAAGCCTCCGTTTCCAGTACAAGGCCGACCTTAAACAGGGATAAACAACGGATACATAGCATGTCGATAGCAACATGGAACCCATGGACAAAGGTGTTCCTTGCACAGGATCAACGCGCACGGGTACAGTAAATCGGGAAAGGAGAGGAGAAACCGACGAAAGTAAGATAAGAGGGACTATGAAATTGTAAAGAGGGCACATTTCAAGTGCAACAAATGATTATTACCACCTCCGTCAAAGATGCCATATTTACGCATGCTAGACACAAACACCCATTATTAGTGAAGTTCACAGAAAAACATGCAAATCAGTGAAGTAAAAATTGACCACAAACCAAGCCATTAAAACCTAGCATAACCAGTTGTAGAGCTAACTCAAATGCATTAGCAACACCCACACATTCTCCAAAACTCATCAGTGACAACCATTAGTGGAGCAGGTAAAAGAAAAAATGAGCACAAAAACTTGATCAGAATTGCCATTTAAATCGAGCATGACCAGTTCCAAAAAAAGACCGACATGTAAAAATGATACAATAGGTACAAAAGTAGATGGCAGCAAAGTCTGAACACAAGAGAAGACTCAACCTATAGTCAGGCACTTCAATACCTCGGGGTCACATAGCTTACCATACTTACCGAATTTTCAAAACGAATAAATACCAAAATGGGCAACTACATCCAGTATGTCCAGTCGCAGACCATCTCAACAAAATTTCAATTACAAAACAAACAAAAAAAATAAGTACCTATAAATTCCAGGATGCCCACTCAGGTCCACTAGCGATCTCTTACTAGGCACGCTCGCTACACCCACACGCGTACCACGAGACACGACTGGACAAGGCTGCAACGTCCGTATGATTCAGCAGCACGACTACGGCCAATATGACCGTTGATGCATGCAGTACCTGACAGGCAAGGTCGAATTGCACACCAGAAAAAAAAAACTGCAGAGACTTGGACAAGCCCAGTCTGCAACAGACGGGAAACCCGTTCACCTTCAGTGGCCACTGAACCATACACGATACGGAGAGAGGAACGACAGCCTATGTCTGGAGTGTGAAGGGGGTGGGGTTGGATGACGCATAGTAGGGGGAGAGTATTGTTGTTTTCATCAGTGTAGCTCGTCGTCATTAAAGATGGGAGGTGTAGCGAAAGGGTTAAGAAATAGCTAGTATGGGTGCAGTGAAGAAGATTTATTTGCTCCATGCTTGTTTTTAGAGTTACAGGAAATTAATTGTTTCCTGTGCATTCGCTGAGTCGGGCTGCCCTGGTATAACTGAGCTGACCTACTTTTTTCTCGTTTTTTTTGGTCTCATACTCCACTACTCTTGGAAAAATATGTTTAACTATGAGGACATAAATACACTATTGCTACACAATTCAACAACTTAAATACGATCCGTAAAAATACTTGGACCTTTAATATTATACATTTATTCAAAGTTTTACGATCTTAATGATGCTAACATATTAAAAACTAGAGAGCACTTTGAGAGCGCATACCTCCGCCAAGCAAAGTAACGATAACGGAAATCCAAATTGGTTCTGAAACCGTAATTTTTTTCGTAGCAACACCAAAATCTAATCATTTGTGCCTTTTGACAGCATTAATAATTACCGTAATTTTCATGAAGATCCATTCATTACTTTTTGAGCTATGCTGCTACCAAACATTATGACAAACATAAGTCAAACACACCAACAGACACACCAATCATCACCAAAATTCAATCATTTATGTATTTTAACATTAGTAACAACTCTTGTAAATATCATCAAGATCCATCTAGAACTTTTTGAGTGATTGTGCTAACAAGCATAAAATCAAACATAGCTACTAACGAACGGACAGGTCATCCCAAAAATTTGGTCATTTACTCTTCGTATTATACCTAACAACTCATATAAATTTCATGAAAATCCATCAATTATTTTTCGAGTTATGGCCTTAAGAAAAATAGGTAGACAGACAAACAGCCAGACGAACGGATTGTAACCAAAAGTTAATCATCTGTTACTGTTACTGTAAATTTCGTAAAGATCCGTCCATATTTTTGAATAGTCTGGGTGACAAAGACGTGCACACACCAACAGAATAACAGACAGACAAACACGACAAAAACATGACCTCCTCAGCGGATGTAATAAACTGAACTATCAGAGCTAATGCAAAATGAGCGAAGATTTCCATAATAACTCAGGCTTCACTTTAAGCTTCAACAACACTGCAAACAAATTTTATATTAAATCCATCCCAGGTCGGAGCTTAAGGAAGGTGCAGTGCTCCTCTCAAAACATTGTTAAGGACTCTATACGGCACCAGCATCGCATATATTACACAACAAATTATCACCAGTTACATTTTGACGCAAAAACACCTTCCAAGAATTAACAGCTGACGGGTATCGCGACAGTCACTGAAGTTAAACCCGTTAACGGGGATTTATGAGAGAGCCTGGCGGACGGTTTTATTGCCAAAAATTTCTAGAAATCTAAAGTTCATTTTTCGATTTGTTTAGATAGATCTTTTGTTTTAAAAATTTGAAAACTCGTTCGTAATTTGGGGTTTAATAAATGTCCCTACCCACAGCTAACTAGTGTGATCCAACACCATTTAAGGATCAAAACGGGAGATCGACATAAGTCGACGCAAGCCGTTACTACAAAACACGTTAATATAGTTTCCTTTCTTTGTTTTATAAAATGATTCATACAACTAAATTGCCATAAATAGAAGAATGCCAGTACCTACTTACCCATACCATTGCCTTTAGCATGACCGACGTAAGCGTGTAATTTCACTGAACTCGCCCTTGGCCATCAATAACTGACGTACGGTGACAATACAAATATTACTCGCTTTTGGTGATGACTGAGATACAAATACAAATGTTAGGTACATAGCCTTAGTCACGATTGCGGTCTGAAAACAACAAAAGTACCGTGCTGGGTTCACTTACAAGGTGTATTGTGCGCACTTTCGGCAATGGCTAAGGTAGGTATGGTGCGAAAAACTTGATACTCACTTTGCGAAGCATGATACTGCAAATACGTTACAAGTCGACCATGGACATACCTGGAACGAAAGAAAGCCATAAGATGATACGAACCCTGACAAGAAAAGTTCACTGAACGTTATCAAATTTAGCAGAGAGATAAAATTGGAAAACTGGAAGTAATTGTACTGGAATTTTGAAATTGTATGATAGACTATGTCAGAAGGTATTAGAGGAATACATGTAATTGAATTGAAATTTAATAAGAATATCTTATCAATTGTTTCAAGCTTCCTTATTGCAAGGATACCATATCTATTAACAGAAAACAGTGATAGCATCTCAGTTAACGTATAGAGAAATTTTGATTAATGCAATATAAAAATTTCACGAGCTTCGTTTGTTCAATATGAAAGCCTGAAAATTCCATTACCGGAAATATGTAGTATATACTATTCAAAAATAAAAATTTTTATTACAAACAGCGTACAAATTTACAGTAGGTCTTCATTTTCTGCGCTTCGGGCAAGTACTTCCAGCAGTGACAACACAAAATAAGAAGGTTCCCAGAAGTCAATGCAAGTAACATGACACAGTCGAGGAACGCAAGGGCGGCGGTTATATCTAGCTTCTGGAAGCCGCGTCTGGAGAGATAGCGCGGACAATGTTTAGGTGTAGGGAAAAGGAAGAATGTCTAGTAGGTGGAGGAACCTTGAGCGTCTTCGCACGAGGTTCAGTGGACGTTGCTCACGTCACCACACGTCTGTAAGGTCACGATGCATTTTTTCTACTGGTTCGTTGCTGGCGCCTATAAGGGGAGAGCCAGCAACGAATTGTATAAACAGAATACCCAAGAAAGGGGTGGACAAACTACGTCTCGCGGGCCACATCCGGCCTGCCGAAGATATTGGTTTCTTCCATCCCATTATAAGCGTTTATGATATTATCCACTGGCAGACAAGGGTGATCAACAACACTGCGCCCTTTAAAAGTGAAAGATAGCATGAACACAACATTTCTTTCCTCTGTTTGATGTGCGTGCACCGGGTGCTGGCGTGGCCCGGGCCATAATGCAGTTTAAAAAATATCCATGTGCCCCCTGAACAAAACGTTTGCCCGCCCTTGACCTAATCGCTATAATCGCTGCTTCGTACGAGATTTTCTCAAGATGGAGTTGAAATAAAAGTTCCGAAGGCGTATGGCTTAAATCCGGCTCACACGTTAGCATTTTTTTTTTTTTTTTTTGGGGGGGGGGTCCTACGTCCATGCTTCAAAGCACCCGGCAGTTTTATCGTGTCCAAAAAAAACACAACCGTTGGGACAAGAAAAAAAAAATGTTGGTTAAAATGTAGCCGTCAAGCTTAGCAAACGTCGCTCGTCAGATGTCCGATAGCTATTAACTTTTGGGCTGAATTAGAACTTCGTAAGCTGTGAAATTTTTGTTGGCTTAACAGGCACAGCAATGCATTCGAACGACGGATGGGATGCCTGGCCCAGTGGAAAACAAGAATCAATACAAATGGAACAAGAGGTGAGAGTTTTCAAAAGAAACGTAAAAACGTCAGCTTTACAGCAGCAGTGAACGAGGGCATATATAGGTATCACGTACGCAGAAAGTGTTAAAACCCCCATCACAATAAAAGCAGCTGGATCTCCACAAAAAAAAAATTCACCAAATACACGGAAGCTGCGAGCGTTCCGAATAACCAGAACCAAAAAATTTAGCACAATGAAGAAAAGCAACAATGGCTTCTAGAAATGGCGCTAGAAGCCCATGCAGAAGCAAACAAGTCACCAAGTCTGAAAACGTTGACAAGGCTCAATCATTCGTGACAATTTGACAGAGCCTCACTCACGACATCGGATAAAGTCATCAAGGTTGACAAGAAACTACAAATAGATCAGCTGAAACTGACAGCTCGGAACGCACCGCAGCGGAATCCGCGACAGGGAGTCGGTCGTACGACACAGGAGAAAGTGACGGAGGTTCCCAAGAAACGGCAACTAGATTTCCAGAAACAGACAAGTCACCACCACCTAGAAGAAGGTGGCAAGGGTTTCCAGCAACAGCGACAAGCGCAGGGCATAGGAGGTGTCAACTGCAGAAGTCAAAGGCCGCTGGCACTGTTTACTGGCAAACACGGGGCCAAATGGAAGAGACTCTGCAGAGTCACATTTGCATAGCAGAGCTGCAAGATGGCCCGGGAAGAGGAGCAGCCACGGTGAAAATGCCGCATTTTATGCGCATTTCGTACGATGTGCCACGGCGTGGGAACCTCACAGTCGGTGTTCTGCAAAACACATCTACCTCTTACATCAGCCTTGTTTGCCTAACAGAGGATAGCCCCAAAGGAATCATTGTAATTCTTGCTTAGGCCTCTCTACCAACCGAGCTCGGTGATGCGTACCCTAAGAAACACTAAAATTATTGTTAAATCATGGCAGGCATATGTTTGTGGTAAACTTTCCTATTCACAAAGAGGCTGCAGTTGTTTGCACTAAAGGTAGCTATATACGAAGTAAAAATTTTCCCGATGAGCGCAAATTCTGTTGGAGACCCAAGGAATGAAGTAATTATCAACTAGAATAAAAATCCACAGTTGTTGCTTGCTCCTTCCTTGCCTTACGCTCTTAAGAATTCAAATAGGAGAACATTCATCTATTGAATGACAAGATGAGATACCATGAAATTCTAGCCCTGAACTACGATGGCATAGTTTCTGGAGTAATTGCACGACAGTCGAAATACGCATTTTCAGAAGCCCGCTTCAGAAAAATTGAAAAATAGCTCGGTATTATAGATTTCTTTCGCCTTGTGGCTGAAACCATATATTTTTTTAGCAGAATTTCTTCATATAGCAGCTGAAACTTTACGCTGGGCAGAGTCCGAAACGTTCTCAGTTAATATTGCAGCCAAATTTCGATCCTGAAGGTTCACTGCCGGTATCCTGGCAGAATATACAGTAAGCATTGAGCATTTCCGGTGAATTCTTTTCATTGAAGTATATTTTCTTGGTGGTGCTTTATAGTTTCAAGCATTTCAAAATTGATATTACAGCTATTACTTACAGGAGGTACATTTCGCTCTCACAAACTCATGACGGCACAACATTCGTTACGTTAATGGAAGATCAAGACAACAGGTATAATGCATAATTTTTGCAAGAAAACCCATACTACAAACATTATTGCATCAGTTGTTGAAGCCAATAGAAATGTGGAACCCATATACGAAGGTGGATCAACGCGCATGGGAACAGCAAGTCAGAAAAGAAGAACAGAACAAAGCATCATCAGTATGAGTATGAAAACGGAAGAGAGCAAAGTGGGCACGAAAGACGGACGTCCCGAAGGTCTAGCTAATGGCTTAGGTAACCTACACGAACCCCCTGGGGGCGCTACTCCCCATAACAGAGGATGGGCGAACCTAAACTACCAAACCCCATGGCCCATCCTATCTATGCCCCAAAAAAAACACTTTTCGTAGGCCCGACTTGAGTCGACGCACGACTGCGCACCAACCCCAATACACTAACAGTACGATACAATTCCACCAATGTGTAGTAGTGCACTGGTATAACTGCAACTCGCGTGTCGTGCTCTATTACTATCATGGCTTAAAATGGATCTCTGCATCGTGTGTGCCAGGCCGTCGAGCTAGGGAGATTTAGGGCAAGTTCAAACGGGCGCCAAAATAAAGCTTTCG
>LQNS02278159.1:1639264-1650890 GCA_001587735.2 Parhyale hawaiensis | reverse complement strand
CATCCTACGCTTGTGTGTTGCATCCTACGCTTGTGTGTTGCATCCTACGCTTGTGTGTTGCATCCTACGCTTGTGTGTTGCATCCTACGCTTGTGTGTTGCATCCTACGCTTGTGTGTAGGATTTTGGACGAGCGAGCTGGGCTTAGATAAAGGTTGACTACCCATTTGAACGGTCTGTTAATTGAGGCATGAATGTGTTCGAATGTGATCTTTCGAAGCAAAACCTCACGTTATACAGTTATAAATGCTATCCTACGTCACCAATCATGGCAAACTCAGAAGAATAATATTGAGACATGAATTCTGCAGCACACCGTTAATTTCTTATACTATAGCTACGTAAAATTGGTTGATTGCAGCGCCACCAAAGATGACAAAGGCGAACAGATATTGAGTTTATCCTCTGGCCTTAAGTTTCTGCTGCCTGGTTAGGAAGGCCTTTTCTCTCGTAAGAATACAATAAAGGAGCTGACTTTTGCACCATAGTGGTTAAGTAAGCGTAGAATAAGCCACACCTTGTATTTGTAAGAAGACGTCTATGTGGAAGCTAGGAAACTCTACTGCGCAAAAAGTTAAGTAAAAAAAGTGGAGTGTTTATGCCAGTTTTTTTCCCTGAAGAGACTTGTTTTAAGTTAAGAATATTCTTATAAAATATATAATTTGTTCAGCCTACTTTTTCTGCTAAATATGCCGTATATTTTTCTGTGCGTCGCTTTCGAAGTTTTTTTTATGTACAAGCTGAAGTTTTCTGCCAACGTTTCTGTTATATTTAGTGCCGAATTTTTCCTTCCTTCTCCGCCGAGGTTTCAGTTTTCCAGCCTCGGGGTCGCTAAACGAGCGCCAATTGTCCCCATGGGAAGCGTCTTTTCCACTCCCGGATTCCCGTTTTTGGCCATCCTCTTTTTTGCCCCTCTTTCTTGCCCCTCTTTCTTGCCCCTCTTTCTTGCCCCTCTTTCTTTATCTCCTCCCAGAAAATGGGCGTCGAGCTGCGTCAATAGATACTCGTGTACTACGTCGAATATGGTGGCAGGTGCATATATGGAAGGGCAGATCAAACAGGAAAAGATTGTTATGACTAGTTCTGCAGACTTTAATTTTGGCGCATTCGTCTAGGCATTCGCACCCACAACTTGATGCAAGGATGTCTGGCTCGCATCAAGTTGTGCGTGCGAATGCTTCTGCTGCTCGGCCCCGGCGTTATAAGGAAGGACGTGTTTTCACTTGGGTTCCGAAATTAAGTCTTCTCGGCAGAACAGAAGGTTTGGCTCTATCGTTTCAAATCGTCGCAAGCGGTAACACCAAGCCTATTGAGTTAAGCTAAATACTCAGCTGGGATAGACCGAGTTTTTGGAAGTCTCACTATAAACTGATCAATGGTTAACACCGCAACGTCTATTCTTCGGGGCGAAGCCAGAGCACCTGTCTACAGTGTCGGACTAGTCAAGTCTCGAAAGCTTTATTTTGGCGCCCGTTTGAACTTGCCCTAAATCTCCCTAGCTCGACGGCCTGGCACACACGATGCAGAGATCCATTTTAAGCCATGATAGTAATAGAGCACGACACGCGAGTTGCAGTTATACAAGTGCACTACTACGCACTGGTGGAATTGCATCGTACTGTTAGTGTATTGGGGTTGGTGCGCAGTCGTGCGTCGACTCAAGTCGGGCCTACGAAAAGTGTTTTCTTGGGGGCATAGATAAGATGGGCCATGGGGTTTGGTAGTTTAGGTTCGCCCATCCTCTGTTATGGGGAGTAGCGCCCCCAGGGGGTTCGTGTAGGTTACCTTAGCCATTAGTTAGGCCTTCGGGACGTCTGTCTTTCGTGCCCACTTTGCTTCTTTATGCTTTCATACTCAATACCTAGGGAATTATTTTTTGGCTCGAAGCGGACTGGTGCTGATTTTTTTTTCTTACGTATCAGAGAGCCTGCTGGGGCTCTAGTTAATAATAAGTAATAATAAGTTGAAATAAGTAGAGTAACCAGCCGTCAAAAATGACGGCAATAATTTCGTGATGAAGATTGTTATTGTTCTTGCTAGTGGTACGCCCCTCAGGGGCGGAATGGAACTTTTTGGCGCTGAATATTTGGTTCTCAATGTTTAAATGTTTAGGTTAGATTAGGTTAGGTGGGTTAAGTATGGTTAGGTATGATTAAGTAGGATTTGGCAGGTTATAATTAGAGCCTTTAGAATATTAGTTTGGTTTAGCCCACAATCGGGAGATATATTAAATAAATAATTTGGTCAGTATTAGTGTTGATGTTATCTTCTGAAGTAGGCTATGTGAAAGTTGACGAGCGCATTTTACATGTTGTGCGACTATTTCAATATTAGTTTTTTGGATATTAATCTAAAACCAAACGTTTAATAGTAATTTCATCTATTCTATATATTCTGTTTTAATTTCAATCAGCGCCAAAATATTCGCCCCCCCCCCCCAAATAAAAACGCAACGCGCCAAAAACCATGGCGCTTATAAAATCGCGCCAAAAAGAACTGGACCTCTCACGGGGCAGAGGATGGGCCATAGGCCAAAGCATTAGGTTCGCTTATCCTATGGGGAGCTGCGACCCCAGGGTTACCTAAGCAATTAGCTAGACCTTCGGGACGTCCGTCTTTCGTGCCCACTTTGCTCTCTTCCGTTTTCATACTCATACTGATGATGCTTTGTTCTGTTCTTCTTCTTTTCTGACTTGCTGTTCCCATGCGCGTTGATCCACCTTCGTAAGTGGGTTCCACATTTCTATCGGCTTCAACAACTGATGCAATAATAATGTTTGTAGTATGGGTTTTCTTGCAAAAATTATTCCTTATGCCTGTTGTCTTGACCTTCCATTAACGTAACGAATGTTGTGCCGTTATGAGTTTGTGAGAGCGAATTTACCTCCTGTAAGTAATAGCTCTAATATCAATTTTGAAATGCTTGAAAGTCAAGCAACACCAAGAAAATATACTTCAATTAAAAGAATTCCCCGGAAATGCTCAATGCTTACTGTATATTCTGCCGGGATACCGTCAGTGAACCTTCAGGATCGAAATTTGGCTGCAGTATTAACTGAGAACGTTTTGGGCTCTGCCCAGCGTCAAGTTTCAGCTGCTATATGAAGAAATTCAGCTAAAAAAATATATAGTTTCAGCTACAACGTTAAAAAAATGTATAATACCGAGTTATTTTTTAACCGAAGCGGGCTTCAGAAAATGTGTATTTCGACTGTCTTGCAGTTACTTCAGAAACTATGCCATCGTAATTCAGGGCTAAAATTTCATGGTATCTCATCTTGTCATTTAATAGATGAATTTTCTCCTATTTGAATCCTTAAGAGCGTAAGGCATGGAAGGAGCAAGCAACAACTGTTGACTTTTATTCTAGTGGATAATTACTTCGTTCCGTGGGTCTCCAACAAAATCTGCGCTTATCAGGAAAATTTTTACTTCGTATGTAGCTGACTTTACTGTAAACAACAGCCTTTTGGTGAATAGGAAAGTTTACCACAAACATATGTCTACCATGATTGAACAATAATTTTAGTGTTTCTTAGGGTACGCATCACCAAGCGCGGTTGGTAGAGAGGCCTAAGCAAGAATTACAATGATTCCTTTGGGGCTATCCTCTGTTAGGCAAACATGGCTGATGTAAGAGGTAGATGTGTTTTGCAGAACACAGACTGTGAGGTTCCCACGATTGGGCACATCGTACGAAATGCGCATAAAATGCGGCATTTTCACCGTGGCTGCTCCTCTTCCCGGGCCATCTTGCAGCTCTGCTATGCAAATGTGACTCTGCAGAGTCTCTTCCATTTGGCCCCGTGTTTGCCAGTAAACAGTGCCAGCGGCCTTTGACTTCTGCAGTTGACACCTCCTATGCCCTGCGCCTGTCGCTGTTGCTGGAAATCCATGCCACCTTCTTCTAGGTGGGGGTGACTTGTCTGTTTCTGGAAATCTAGTTGCCGTTTCTTGGGAACCTTCGTCACTTTCTCCTGTGTCGTACGACTGACTCCCTGTCACGGATTTCGCTCCGGTGCGTTCCGAGCTGTCAGTTTCAGCTGATCTATTTGTAGTTTCTTGTAAACCTTGATGACTTTCTCCGATGTCGTGCGCGAGACTCAATTGTCACAAATGATTAGGCCTTGTCAACGTGTTCAGACTTTGTGACTTGCTTGCTTCTGCATGGAGTTCTAGCGCTATTTCTAGAAGCCATTGTTGCTTTTTCTTCAGTGTGCTAAGTTTTTTGGTTCTGGTGCATCTGTTGCCTGCTTTTTTAATTCTTTCCAATTTCTCCAATGTCCTTAATCGTCTAAGGAAATCTGCCATTTTTGTAACTTCTGCCACTTCATACCCATTTTTTTTTAGCTCTGTAACAAGAGCAACATGCCATTTATTCGGAACGCTCGCAATTTTCGTGCATTTGGTGATTTCTTTTTTGTGGAGATCCAGCTGCTTTTATTCTGATGAGGGTTTTAACAATTTCTGCAAACGTGATACCTATGCCCTCGTTCACTGCTGCTGTAAAGCTGACATTTTTTACGTTTCTTTTGAAAATTCTCACTTCTTGTTCCATTTGTATTGATTCTCATTTTCCTCTGGGCCAGGCATCCCATCCATCGTTCGAATGCATCGCTGTGCCTGTTAAGCCAACAAAAATTTCACAGCTTACTAAGTTCTAATTCAACCCAAAAGTTATTAGCTATCGGACATCTGACGAGCGACGTTTGCTAAGCTTGACGGCTAACATTTTAACCAACATTTTTTTTTCTTGTCCCAACGGTTGTGTTTTTTTTGGACACGATAAAACTGCCGGGTGCTTTGAAGCATGGACGTAGGACCCCCCACCCCCCCAAAAAAAAAAATGCTAACGTGTGAGCCGGACTTAAGTCATACGCCTTCGGAACTTTTATTCAACTCCACTCGAGAAAATCTCGTATGAAGCAGCGATTCTAGCGACTAGGTCAAGGGCGGGCAAACGTTTTGTTCAGGGGACACATGGATATTTTTTAAACTGCATTATGGCCCGGGCCACGCCAGCACCCGGTGCACGCACGTCAAACAGAGGAAAGAAATGTTGTGTTCATACTATCTTTCACTTTTAAAGGGCGCAGTGTTGTTGATCACCCTTGTCTGCCAGTGGATAATATCATAAACGCTTATAATGGGATGGAAGAAAGCAATATCTTCGGCAGACCGGATGTGACCCGCGAGACGTAGTTTGCCCTCCCCTTTCTTGGGTATTCTGTTCATACAATTCGTTGCTGGCTCTCCTCTTAGACGCCAGCAACGAACCAATAGAAAAATGCATCGTGACCTTACAGACGTGAGGTGACGTGAGCAACGTCCACTGAACCTTGTGCGAAGACGCTCGAGGTACCTCAACCTACTAGACTTTCTTTTCCCTACACGTAACCATTTTCCGCGCTGTCTCTCCAGACGCGGCTTCCAGAAGCAGTGAACCGCCGCCCTTGCGTTCCTCGATTGTGTCATGTTCCTTGCAATGACTTCTGGAAACCTTCTTACTTTGCGTTGCTATTGCTGGAAGTATTTGCGCGAAACGCAGAAAATGAAGTCCTAATGTAAATTTGTACGCTGTTTTTAATTAAGAATGTTATTTTAGAATGGTGTGTACTAGGTATTTCCGTAAATGGATTTTACAGGCATTCATATCGAACAAACGAACCTCATGAAATTTTTATATTGCATTATTCAAAATTTCTCTATACGTTAACTGAGATGCTATCACTGTTTTCTGTTAATAGATATGTTATCCTTGCAATAAGGAAACTTGAAACAATTAATAAGATATTCTTATTGAATTTCAATTCAATTACATGTATTCCTCTAATACCTACTGACATAGTCTGTCACACAATTTCCTAATTCCAGCACAATTACTTCCAGTTTGCCAATTTTATCTCTTCCCTAAATTTTATAACTTTAGTGAACTTTTCTTGTCAGGATTGATTCGTATCATCTTAATGGCTTCTTTCGTTCCAGGTATGTCCATGGTCGACTTGTAACGTATTTGCAGTATCATGCTTCGCAAAGTGAGTATCAAGTTTTTTGCGCCATACCTACCTTAGCCATTGCCGAAAGTGCGCACACTACACCTTGTAAGTGAACCCAGCACGGTACTTTTGTTGTTTTCAGACCGTAGTCGTGACTAAGGCTATGTATCTAGCATTTATCGGTATATTTGTATCTCAGTCATCACCAAAAGCGAGTGAAATTTGTATCGTTACCGTACGTCAGTTATTGATGGCCAAGGGCGAGTTCAGTGCAATTACACTCTTGCGTCGGTCATGCTCAAGGCAATGGTATGGGTAAGTACTGGCATTTTCTATTTGTGGCATTTTAGTTGTATGAAACATTTTATAAAACAAAGTAAACTATATTAACGTGTTTTGTAGTAACGGCTTGCGTTGACTTATGTCGAACTCCCGTTTTGATCCTTAAATGGTGTTCGATCACACTAATTAGCTGTGGGTAGGGATATTTATTAAACCCCAAATTACGAAAGAGTTTTCAAATTTTTAAAAGAAAAGATCTGTGTAAACAAGTTGAAAAATAAACTTTAGATTTTTAGTGATTATTGGCAGCAAAACCGTCCGCAATGGAACGTCAGGCTCACTCATAAATCCCCGTTAACGGGTTCAACTTCAGCGACGGTCGCGATACCCGTCAGCTGTTAATTCTTGGAAGGGGTCTTTGCGTCAAAATGTAACTGGTGGTAATTTGTTGTATAATATATGCGATACTGGTGCCGTATAGAGTTCTTAGCAATGTTTTGAGAGGAGCACTGCACCTTCCTTACGCTTCGCTTCGACCTGGGATGGATTTAATATAAAATTTGTTTGCAGTGTTGTTGAAGCTTAAAGTGAAGTCTGAGTTTTTATGGAAAATCTTTACTCATTTTGCATTAGCTATGATAGTTCAATTTAATAAATCCGCTGAGGAGGTTGTTGTTGTCGTGTTTGTGTGTCTGTTATTCTGTTTGTCTGTGTGTGCCCGTCTTTGTCACCAAGATTATTCTAAAAGTTATAGACGGATCTTTACGAAATTTACAGGGATTTTTTGGCATGTTAACAGTAATAGATGATTAACTTTTGGTTAAAGTCCGTTCGTCTGGCTGTTTGTCTGTCTACCTATATTTCTTAAGGCCATAACTCGAAAAATAATTGATGGATTTTCATGAAATTTATATGAGTTGTTAGGTATAATACGAAGAGTAAATGACGAAATTTTTTGGGATGACCTGTCCGTTCGTTAGTCGCTATGTTTGATTTTATGATTGTTTGCACAATCACTCAAAAAGTTATAGATGGATCTTGATGAAGTTTACAAGAGTTGTTACTAATGTTAAAATACATAAATGATTAAATTTTGGTGATGATCGGTTTGTCTGTTGGAGTGTTTGACTTATGTTTGTCATAATGTTAGGTAGCAGCATAACTCAAAAAGTTATGAACGGATCTTCATGAAAATTACAGGATTTGTTAATACGTACTGTCAAAAGGCACCAATGATTGGATTTTGGTGTTGATACGAAGAAAATCACGGTTTCAGAACCAATTTAGATTTTCCGTTATCGATACTATGCCTGGCGGAGGTATGCGCTCTCAAAGTGCACTCTAGTTTTTAATATGTTAGCATCATTAAGATCCTAAAACTTTGAATAAATGTATAATATTAAAGGTCCAAGTATTTTTACGGATCGTATTTAAGTTGAATTGTGTGGCAATAGTGTATTTATGTCCTCATAGTTAAACATATTTTTCTAGGAGTTGTGGAGTATGAGACTAAAAAACGAGAAAAAAAGTAAGTCAGCTCAGTTATACCAGGGCAGCCCGACTAAGCGAATGCACAGGAAACAATTAATATCCCCTTGACTCTAAAAACAAGCATGGAGAAAGCAAATTTTCTCCCCTGCACCCATACTAGCTATTTCTTAACCCTTTCACAACACCTCCCATCTTCAATAACGACGAGCTACACTGATGAAAACAACAATACTCTCCCAACTATGCGTCATACAACCCCACCCCCTTCACACTCCAGGCATAGGCTGTCATTCCTCTCTCCGTATCGTGTATGGTTCAGTGGCCACTGAAGGTGAACGGGTTTCCCGTCTGTTGCAGACTGGGCTTGTCCAAGTCTCTGCAGTTTTTTTTTCTGGCGTGCAATTCGACCTTGCCTGTCAGGTACTGCATGCATCAACGGTCATATTGGCCGTAGTGGTGCTGCTGAATCATACGGACGTTGCAGCCTTGTCCAGTCTGGTCTTGCGTTACGCGTGTGGGTGTAGCGAGCGTGCCTAGTAAGAGATCGCTAGTGGACCTGGGTATCCTGGAATTTATGGGTACTTAAGTTTTTGTTCGTTTTGTGATTGAAATTTTGTGGTGATGGTCTGCAACTGGACATACTGGATATAGTTGCCCTTATTGGTATTTATTCTTTTTGAAAATTTGTTGGTAAGTATGGTAAGCTATCTGACCGCGAGGTATTGAAGTGCCTGACTATAGGTTGAGTCTTCTTTTGTGTTCAAACTTTGCTGCTATCTACATATGTACCTCTTGTACCATTTTTGCATCTTGATATAACTTGGCTTCTGTCGGTCTTTTTTTAGAACTCGTCATACTCGATTTAAATGGCAATTCTGATCAAGTTTTTGTGCTCATTTTTTCTTTTACCTGCTCCACTAATGGCTGTCACTGATGAGTTTTGGAGAATGTGTGGGTGTTGCTAATGCATTTGAGTTAGCTATAGAACTGGTTATGCTAGGTTTTAATGGCTTGGTTTGTGGTCAATTTTTACTTCACTGCTTTGCAGGTTTTTGTGTGAACTTCACTAATGATGGATGTTGTGTCTAGCTTACGTAAATGTGGCATCTACGGCGGAGATGGTAATAATTATTTGTTGCACTTGAGATGTGTCCTCTTTACAATTTCATAGTCCTACTTTATCTTACTTTCGTCGGTTTCTCCTCTCCTTTTTCGATTTACTGTACCCGTGCGCGTTGATCCTGGGCAAGGAACACCTTTGTGCATGGGTTCCATGTTGCTATCGATATGCTATATCATTGTTTATCTCTGTTTTAGGTCGGCGTTGTAGTGGAAAAGGAGGCCTAAACTGTTAAGTATAGTAATAATAATAAAAATAATGTGTTGTTTGAAACTATGTAGTTAAAAATATTTTCATTGTTGACACGAGCGGTTTAGGGCTTAGCTGTTCAACACGAATAACACAAATATCGATCATGCTTCAGCTTTTTTTACTTTCTGATATTCCTATTAGCTATATACGTTGCTTCAGCCTTTTCTTGCCTCTCGATGTTCCTATCTGCACTTCATTTCTCAAAGCTAATTTCACTCGCCGTAGGTCACAGGAGCCTTTCATTTAGAGGTTAACAATTTCCATAGCTGAAATTAACATTTGATCATGGTTATAATTCTGTGCCTACAGTTACAACAAAGCTGGTCATTTTCGATTTCGGTGGCTACGCGTGTGGCATTTTTGTATCTTTGTTTTGTTTTTGGCGGCAAAAGTTGGTTTCTCCAAATTTGCCGCGCTGCCTAACTTCGGCCGGGTGTGGCATGCTAGATCCCAATTTTGGGTCGCTTCAATTATTGCTATGAGCCTATGCCGACTCGGTGCATCCTAGACAGCGTGTTGGTCTGTCACGAGCATCGCTGTTGCCATTCTGCTATCCGAACCGGACGAGGGAAGATGTTAGAATTACGGTGGCAATGCTGACTGTGTTATAATTGGCTGGTGTTGCGAAGTTTACTGACAAGCATTCTTGATATTAATTTGTTGCTGTATCCATTCTGTCGCTTGATTGAATAAATTAGCCCGGTTCCTATGCAGGTGCTGATGTTAGTAACAAGAAGTTGGAAACACTTGCAGTATAACGAAAAGATTTACTGTCTCCTGCGCGTCGTAACTTGCACAATTCCTATTACCTTCTTAGCCTTCAATTTTAGGTGGTTGTGATTAGTTTAAAGTGTTAGAACGATTCTCTTCAACACTAACTTAACATTTACTCTTTATGGTAATTATCAGTAGCAAAGATGCCTTTGTGGTAGCTAAAAGCATTGAGATATATGTTCTCCTACGCGCGGGTCACTTGAAGTGAGATACGTCGCCAAGTGACTTCGTCTCTCGGATGACTGCTCTCAGAGTCGTCCCCTCAGGGGGCATATGATGGGCCATAGGGTTAGGTTAGTTCGCCCATCCTACATTATGGGGAGCAGCACCCCAGGGGGTTTATGTAGGTAACCTTAGTCATTAGTAGGCCTTCGGGACGTCTGTCTTTCGTGCCCCTTTGCTTCCTCCCTTATTTCGTACACCTACTGATCTTACTTTCGTCTGTTCTTCCTCTTCTTTCCCGACTTGCTGTTCCCATGCATGTTGGTCCACCTTCGTGTATGCGATACACTTTTCTGTCGACATACTGTACATTTCCCTTTCTTTTTCTCTCTTGAATCACCATAGTTGTGTCTAGGGAGGCTTAGACATCTTATATAATATATAATAATCACAGAGTCGTAGCTCTTATCATGAGAAACAGTGACTACTTCTACGATGGGCCTCGTTTCAGCATCCTCCGA
Source organism: Parhyale hawaiensis (assembly GCA_001587735.2). Lineage (NCBI taxonomy): Eukaryota > Metazoa > Arthropoda > Malacostraca > Amphipoda > Hyalidae > Parhyale > Parhyale hawaiensis. Next base: position 1,640,293 of record LQNS02278159.1, on the reverse strand, counting down.
TTTGTCACTAATTGATAGTTAGAAAACGCTTGGAAATGATCCCAGGCTAAAAATTACTTATGACAAATAAAAAAAAAAAAAATGTGTGAAGAGGCAGTAGCCTAGGTCGTCAAGAGTGAAATATAGAAAGTTTGAGGCGGGAAAGACACTCTTGCTAACATACTGTACCCATGCAAGAGCGCAGTCATCGCCTTGACGATTTGAAGAACCATTGGGATCGCTTTATCAAGTTCTCTGATGAGAAGTCCTTCACGTGGATCCGGTCGTGAACAAGCCGAACGATCGCTTTATTAGCTTCAGCCAGGATAGCTTAAGCCCAATGCAGACAATCAAAAATTGCCGCGAGTGTTATTTTGCCAATAAATGTTCTTCCAAGCCAGGCGCAATAGTTGCTTGAAGAGCGATAATAGTGGGATATGTCTAGGTCAATCTTCTTCATATCGTTCGAGCAATGCAATGCAATGCAATTTGCAGTCCAGTTTTCCCTTTTATCTAGAATTTTCTACTACGGTATGCAACACTAGTGACTTTGTTGAAACTTCACTTTAAATGGTCGCAATTGCTTTTGCAATGTTAAAAGTATGAAAGAATGGTATCCAGGTTACAACGATGGTAACCAACAGAAACGTACATGTCAAACTTTCGTTTATAAGCTTCAAAATCGTATAAAACTCCTAGTCGCTGAGTATCATATAGGGAGGATAAATGAACGATAAAACATAAAAAGTCCCCTCCGGGGGCATAGGATGGGCCATAGGCCATAGGGTTAGGTTAGTTAGGTTCGACCATCCTATATGTTATGGGGAGTAGCGCCCCCAGGGGGTTTGAGTATGTTACCTTAGCCATTAGCTAGGCCTTCGGGACGTCTGTCTTTCGTGCCCACTTTGCTTCCTTCCACTTTCATGCTCTTACTGATCTTACTGTTGTCTGCTCTTCCTCTTCTTTCCCGACTTGCTGTTCCCATGCGCGTTGATCCTGTGTGGGAACACCTTCGTGCATGGGTTCCCCGTTTTTCTGTCGACATACTAT
>LQNS02278159.1:1569082-1586260 GCA_001587735.2 Parhyale hawaiensis | reverse complement strand
TTGAGTTTATCTTTCTGCCAACTGTTTACAGTAACCCATTGTAACGAAGCGAAATCTGTTGATGTATTGGCGACAGTTTCGCGTCTTCCTTGTGTGTCCGAGGGCAGGCAACCACTCTCCGTCGGCACGGTGTCTGTTCGTCTCTGGTTGAGGGGGTTGTTTTAATGTACGCTGTAGATTGTCGCCTTATCGCGGATTTTGTGTTATGCTGCGGGCTCTGCGTAACCGCGAAGACTTTCGGCGTGGCTTGGATATTTTACTATTTGGGTAATATATTATTTCGCGTAAAGGCATAGCCTATATTGGATAGAACATTATCTTGTTCTCTTGCCGCCGCGGTTGCTGTATTTCCGTTATAACTTTTCACTTATGAATGTGTTATCTCCGGCTGTCATGTCGCTAGATTTTTCCAGATTTAAAAATAACTTTGTGTTCTAAATATTATTTCTTAATTTTCATCTGTCCGGCCTTGACGTTCCTTGGCTTTGCCGTCGTCTTCGGTTTGAAATCTTGCAAGGTTAATCTCTCTGACTGACGGCTACAGATATCTCCGGTCGAACCTGTCATTAGAATTTCAAGTTCCATAATAATTAAGGTTTAAATTTCTTGTATGGCCGTGAAACTCTCCAATAAAATATGAAGAGTGAAGTCTGCAGTGGTTGGATATCAGCTTCCGAACTGGCAGCTCTGACCTTGTCTAAACGCTTACATATTCCTTCCTGTCCATCACCGTAATGTTATTACTGGTGTGAGTCAGAACGAAAGCGATGAACAAAAGCATGATTTCCATTGCAAACTTTCCATGTTGGATTAAGTCAAAAGCTTGCAAATCGAAGTTACCTATGTTCTTCACTAATATATTTCTGCAATACCTGGAGACTTACCCCATTCTGTTTCGTAATTTTTCGTACATCCTATCGAACTTTCTTCGTTGCGCTCGAAATTACGGCAGAATTTCAGCTAATACACCTTACTATACGCTTGTAACCTAGAATGATCTCTACACACTTTTCATCCAATAAAATATGAAATTTAATCATGACAAGCAAGTCATCCACAGTAAACAAACCACTAAATACATCGTTACAACATTGAAACTGCTCGCAACACCCGAAACCAAGGCCAGCAATAGTTTACACCAATGTATGAAACCTAATGAGATACCTAGGTACCTATGACTGTTGCAAGGCCTCGATGATCCTGACCTTTACAGTCTTCTCCTCTCCAGCCGCTAATCAAAACCGGCGATGAGCTCGCAGCCCGTGCGCTTATTGGGAGAATTTCTGCACAAATGGACTTGAGCTGCCGGCCGTCGTCCCAGGCGCGGAAGAGCATTTTGCAGTCCGCTTATGGCCTGGAAAAATAAGAGAAATGCCGGACGACTGTCACCTGTGCCGGCCGAATTTAGAGCCATGGTGTCGCCTACGCGGTGCCGCTGGAACTCAGGCTTATCTGCTGCCTCTGATTCTCTTGTTGAATCCATGATGATAATAATTAATTTCATAAGTGATATGGATGGAATTATCAAATGGATGGGATTCAGGCTTGACTGCTGCCCGGAATTCTGATGTCAAAGGACTATTCTCAATTTCTGGATGACGTTATGTAGCTAATGGATATGATACAGATATAGATGCTGCCCTGAGTTTTAAAATGATTAAAATCGAGGTTATTTCATTATTCCGTAATTGTGAATTGGATAGAATAGTGTAATGTAGCTAGGTGCCTCAGTTTCGCATGTTGCCTAAAAGTGTGTTAATTAGTTTAATTACCGGATTTGTTTAATCAAGTGAAGTGAACGCGATTCAAGCGCATCCGTTGCCTGATATTAGATAATTATTGCAGGTGTTGCCTGATATTAGATAATTATTGCAGGTGTTGCCTGATATTAGATAATTATTGCAGGTGTTTCCTGATATTAGATAATTATTGCAGGTGTTTTTACCAACATAGTTATAGTCCAGGCTTAATAATCTGCTTAACATCGGACGTATTTGCTGGCGGACAATTTGATGTTCGCAATTGCTGGGGCTATTTTTATCAGCATGGTACAAACCCTGAGGAGGCATCAGATATGGGCCGTAGGGTTAGGCTACTTAGGTTCGCCCATCCTATGTTGTGAGAGTAGCGACCCAAGGAAACTCTGGAAATTCCCAATGCTTTTGGCCTTCGGCACGTCTCGCTTTTGTGCCTACTTTGCTTTCTTCCATTATCGCATTCCTACTGATGTCAATTTTCTCTGTTCTTCTCCGACTTGCTGTACCTATTCGCGTTGATCCTATGTGGGATCTCACTCGTGCATGGATTCCACGTTTTTATCGACTTGCTACATATAACTTGTTCTTTCCTTTTCCGCTCCTAAAGCTGCATAGTTGTATCTAGGGAGGCTTAATTAAGCGATCTATTCACTCGCTCTTCTTATGTTGAAGCTAAAAACAAAAGAATTCGGTAACTATGGAACCAACGAACATTTTGTTTTCTAGGGTATCGTAAATGAAGATATAGGTACAGTAATATTGTCTTTTTTACTATTTCAGTAAACGTCTGTGAAAGCATTTGAAAATCTACCCGTAAAAGTAGCGCGCGTTGCGATGTTTGGCGAGCCTGTAAAATAATACATGCATGTCTTATTTTGTAGCTGCCACCGTCAAGGTTCGAGCCTCGTGTGTTCATATGGTCCCGACAGCTTCTTATGACGCCTCTAACTTTCTGGAAACTCGAACTGTTTTGTTTTTTACTTCGAGCTGTGACATCTCTGCTGGCGCTTTTGTTATGAGAAATGGGATGCTTCTAGGCGCTCTTTTTGGTCGGAGCTCTGCAGGTCAGTTGCAGAGGATCGTGTTTTTTTTATGGGCTTTGCGGACTTGCTGTTGTATACCGTATGTAGCGCCCCGACGAAGCTGTTAGGGCTTAAGGATATCAGGAAATACCTGAACCCGGTTTTTTTTGCCAGGATTTGTTATATTACTGCAAGGTTCTTGGTTCTATTATATCCCAACTTGAGAAAGGCCTGTGTGTATCGAGGTTGCACAATTGGGTTTAAGCCGGGTTAAGTTTTAACACACACAATGGCATTTTCTTGACAATATTACTAGTACTATCAGGGGAAAATATTGTTCACTTTATGCGTTGATGGTTGTTGACTTTTCAATGTTTAGTGCGCCGTACATGGGTCTTATCAAATAGTGCTGTTGTTTCGGAAACCTCCAATCTTTTTCCGAATTTTGTTACAATTTACCTAGCTCTCTTGTTTCTGCCATACTGTTTTTTTTTTGTATGGGGGGCTCTCGTCGTTCTTTGCCTACGTCCTGTTTTTTTTTTCATTTCTCTCTCTGGAAACTCCTATTGTATAACGGGGTCTTAGGCTGGCTTGCGTACTATTGACCTACTTAGTCTGACGAGCCACGCAAAATTAACCCAGTCACCCCTACAGCCATTTGTGCATTATACCGAAAAATGGTTTGAAAATTTAGTGAGAAATGTGGTGTTTTCTAAGGAACAAACTTCTCTGTCCTGTAGGCGATACTGCCTTGTACCTACTACGGGCTGATATTGGCAACCGGTTGCCTAAATAACACTTTTGAGAATGGCCTCACACGAGCGAGTGAAATTTAAGTTTAATAAATTTTTCGAGGTAATAATTGAGAATCGCCTCAATAAGCGACACTTCAAAACAACATTGCAAACCATCAACATCACTGAAAGTGGTCTCGTATGTGCAAGGCAACATGAAAGTTGATGAATCTTTTCAAACTACAGTATAACACAAGTCATTGAGAAACCTCGCGGTTTCTTTAAAGTAGTTTCCCTACACAGATTGAGTCTGTTTCACTTTTTGCTTCTTGAGTTTGTTCGTAAATCATATCTATTTGAACCAGTGGACTCCGATGGCGAAAGATCGATTATTTTTGCAGCCAAACTGCGGCAACAAACGTGACCTACAATTTCCATGGTGGATAGTTGATCGGCTTTGGATGGAGTGTTTGCATATGCATCGTGTTTTTCATTCAAGATGTCACTGCAGTGTTGGTTCCTGCGCGTTAATTCGATATTCCTGCTGCAATGGATTATTATGACACACCGTATACGTGTATCCCTTTGGGAGGGGGGGGGGGGCAAGTGCACCCTCGTGTGCGGCACATCGGTCTCCTTGCGGTAGGCTACATCTTGAATTGTCGGGTCAGAAAGTCGTCGTTTTGGTAATTTCGTTTATATAGTTTCTTCTGTTTGGGTTCAAATATCCAGGGTATCCGATGTAAGTACTTGTGATTTACGAGTATATACGGACGAGTATTTCGAACACTTGCAGCTAAGAATTTTGAAACTAAATTACAAAAGTTGCCTAAAAATAAATGACCTGTAACGACTTGTATAATTATAAATGTAGTCCTGTCATGAAGAAGTTGCGCCCTCAACACACAGTTAGCGGAATGTGCGGGTCCAGGAATCAGTCCCATGTGACAATGTAACTCAGTTTACTATTTCTGATAGACACTTGAAGCAATAGGCAGTTGTTTCCATAGAAAAATATCTCAAAAGAAACTGTGGTTAAACCTCTAGCCATATGCCACTGCTTACTGTACGAATCCTGTTCATTGGAGGGTTAAAGCAGCCACCAATTTAAGGAAATGCTCAAGCTTACGTCACAAAATGAAGTGTGAAGGAACCATCACCTGTCGAGGGCTCGCCGCATGCTCCTTCTTTCCGGCAGAAGCTTGGTGCAGTTCCAACTTTTTGTGATGAAATATGAAAGAGAATAAAAACGAGTGGGCATTCTATACTCCCAGCCTCGCTGTTTACTCACAATTCCTAACGGAAGCAACAGGTAATTTTGAAGTTGTTTTTTTTTTACCAGGTTGCTTATGTAAAAACCGGTGTTAACATCTGTTCTTTGCGTCTGTGTGTACTCAATATTTCAGATGGAAGCTTGAAGCAATTTACGAGTTTACGTCGTAAAGTGAGGCAAAAAACAGAGGACCCACAGCGGTCCTTGGCGTCACGGTATACCTACTCGAGTCGTGTTTCAGTTTCCCCCATGGCGTGGGAACGGCGGCCTCGGCACTCTTAGCGTGGCCATTCTGCTGTGGCTTCTGCCGATGCGTTGTTACATTCACGGCCTTGCATGGTGACATCATAACGCTTTTGAAAATGCAGGACAACAAGATACAAAGCATCTGTACCTTATACCCTAACTCCGCTGTTGGCCTCAGTACCTATGTGACGTCACTACTTATGCGAGCGAGTGTACATGGATCAAGTATGCTTCTGCCACCCTCCTCGTTCATGGGTTTTACTTTTCTCTCGGTGTACATACATGTCCCATGTTATTACCTCTCTGAAACACCATCGGCATATGGCCCGTAGAAGCTCAAAATATATTCTCAATCAATTATTTTATTATTATTAAAACTTCACGCTTGAGCTCCCACGGACAGGTAATACAACCCAAATGAAGCATTTGCAACACCCGGAAGCCCAAAACGCTGCTAAAGGAAATCCAGCAAAAAATAATTAACAGCCGACTTAAAAGCCTGCAGGCCAACACGACCAAAAGTCGATGCGGGCAACAAATTCCAAACTTTAACCGACCAGGGCACGAAGCACCGACAGTTAATGCTATTCGTACGGGATTATGGTGAACGATACACAGTGAACCCTTCACCCGGCAAGTTAATCTAGGTTCACTTCCACAATGTTATTCCTACGAGGGTACTTCTCACCCACCTAGGAAAGGGTTAACGCTGTGGCATTGCTTTGTTTGTCGGTTTCCGCGCTGCTTCTTCATTTATTCAAAGTCACCAGACGCTCACGTGTTCTTTTTTTATGAAGTTTTTATGACCGTTGCGAGTCTTGTTCCCGGAATCCGAGGTTTAATTATCGGACGAGTGGAATTGAGATGCACAGCGCCGGTAAGCCTTTGAGTTTGATTTTTTTTTTTTTTTAGAAATGGGCGCGTGTGTGTCGAGAAGAAAAGATTAGATAGGTAATGAGGCTAATGAAGCTCGGATGCCATGTACCTATATTATGTGTTTATATTAAATAATAATATTTGAATTATGTATTATTTTACTCACGTTCTGGGCGATTATATGCACTGTGTCTATCATCAGTCGATTGCTAGTGGAGGACGATCTACGCTACTGTGTCTAGACACCCTATAATCAGGCCGTTGCATGAGGAGGCAGAAGTAGAGTGTCATCATCAGGAAACTAAATGTGGCTGAAGACCTACTTTGTCTATATTAGGCTACTCAATACGAACCAAGATGTGGACAAAGAGATTCGGCGTCTATAATTTCGCAAGTTAATGTTAAGGAAGATGTACTTTGGCTGTCAGCTGGCTACTGAATGTGGAGGAAGGCCAAACGCGACCTCTGAAACAGTATAAGCTTGCATAATTTTGGAGAGAAGGATAAATATGACGTACCGATCTTGTTTCTTCACTGACCTGCCGTAAATATCTTACGTAGGCCAGGTTACCTTAGTCGCAAGTAGCGTAGGCCTTCACGATATCTTTCTTTCGTGTCCACTTTACATCTTTCCATTTTCGTATACTTCTACCGATGGTCTGTTCTGCTCTTCATACTCGACTTGCGTGCTGTTCTCTTGAGCGTTGATCACACTTGGGTACACCCTCCTCCTTCGGTTCCTCGTTTCCCTCGACATACTCTATGCCCCGTACTTCTTTCTCTGTTTCATCGCCTCGGTAGCTGGAACGATATTTTAAACTACTCAGTTTCTCTATGCCATTCCAGAAGTGCGACTAAGAACGTCTCTATATATACTGTCAACACCGCACATCCGCCACAGCTGCTCCTACTCCGCACATGGCCTCTGGATCTGGCACGGTCTCTACCAGAGCCCCTTCCCCTCTCCCGTTAGCTTTATTAATGCAATTACAGGACATTAATTCTACGGCACCAGATTACACTAGATTGAATTAATAACTGCTCTTAGCCCCAGGCTGGGCAGTATTTCTAGATCAGCCCCTCGGCAGTACCGGGAATGCTTGGATGTGTGTGGGGATGTGGCGGTGGTTCTGGACAGTTGTTTGCGTTGCTTAGATTGGGACTTAGGGAGTTTCAGTTCATCAAAAATCGTAGGTACCGGTAAGGCGTGCGTAGTTTCACAATGTTCATCGTGTTTCTCAGTCCCATTGGGCGATTCAACTGCATGTTCCTTTTTTATAAAAGGTTGATACTAAGTGTCCCCTTTGGCCGCAGTTTTTACACTATTTTGCATGTTTTAATCCTTTAATGTTTCGACGATCTGGATGGTTGTATCATTACTGCGTCTTGATTAGATTGATTTAGATATGATATTGTTTATCGATTACTTCCCTTTTGTGCGACTAGACTGTGTAGTTGTTTGCCAATTTTGTGTTTTATTACTGCTTTTTCATAGTATATTGCCGTCTAGTGTTGCGCTCGTGGCTATTTTGTTCTTTTTTTTGTCGGAGCGGTAATGTCTTATCTTCTTGGGTTACGTTTCGGTTTCATACCTCTCTCTCTCTCTCTTTACTTACTTTTGTTCAATGCATTAACTTAAAACGTGTTCAGAAGGCAGTGGGAAGCGTTCGTGTTTTTTGCTATATTTTAAATTTTTTGTGGGACACTATTTAAAATTTTTATAATTCATTACGCAGTGCCAAATAGCTTCGTTTTTCCCTCGTTGTTACATAGCCTATTTTTTTTATCTGACATGTACGCTATCCCTTCTCATCAATTCATCCTATATATAGTGAGCAAGAAATATTTTTTGTTGTAGTTATCATAGTTTGTTGGTTTGACGGCTATATTCTTGCTTTACGCTGAAGGTGTCGAAGGAGAGAGAGATATCTCTCCAGGACGAATCCTCAGTACCATCAGGACCCTCCGAGAATCAATGTATCGAGCCATGGGGCCCCTTGTATTACCTGGGCCTGCGCCTCCTTCGTGAGTAATGGCGGCCGCCATCGTTAGCAGGCGATTGTTTCGCGCCCTTATCAGGTGCGGCTTGCCTTACTCTCCCCCTTGTGAGACGGAGCCCTCGTATTTCCTTCCGGATGCTGAGTTGTGTCCCTGGGGGAACGTCTAGTTCCAGTGCTTAGATCTTACTCGCGTCTGCTGAATTATGGAAGATGCGAACGTCTTCGTCTGATTTGAGCAAAACTGGAGACGCAACGTCTAGTTCCAGTGGTTACATCTTACTAGCGGCTATTGTATTACTTCAGTTAAGAACGTCGATCTTCCTTTGATTTTGAGTCCAAATTCCAGTACGGAACGTACGTGTAGGGTGTAGTCGACTGCTTCAGAATTTTCCGCCCTTGCTTACTTGCTATAGGTACTGACGTCTTTATTTGTTGAGAAGAGAATTGTAGGTATCTACTGAATTTCTTGTACTATGAATTGCATGGATTTGATTTACAACACCTGCTTGACTGTTGTAGATACAGTCGTCTTTGTGCGCTTTGAGCAATACCTACTGCGCTGAAGAACAGCTAGTTCTAGTGTTTAGATCTTCCCCGAGCTGTTACATTGGGGAAGATAAGACATACATATACCGTATTCGTCTAGTTTGTGGGAAAATTCACGTAACCTTTACCTCTTCACATGATTTTGATTTTTTATGCAACGGCTAGAAAATTTTGCTTAAATCTCATATCTTTTTTCTTGAATTTCTGTGCGCAAAACCCAGTTTTTTCATTTAATGCGGTAATGGATTTCTTTTTGGACAATTTTCAATTTAGCACGAATAACTTCTAATTAATTGTTAGAGAACTTCTTTACTTAAGGGGTTAACTGTGAGGTTTGTTTGTTCACTTGTGGCCTGAAATACAGACTGTGTACTGTATCTAAGTTTAGATACTGAATCGTGTGAACCATTTTATCTGATACCTACCAGCTATGCTATTATTATTATTATTCGTAAATTTCCTGTATTCATTTTTGCAAGAGGATGCATCAATCATGCACCATGCTCATGTCTGTATTGAATGCAAATAATGTTGCGATTAATGTTTCATTATGGAAGGTGTTCGAAGTCGCTGCTCACTATACTGTTAGTTTTTTACGTATTGGATTTGATCCTATTAGTGTGTTAGCTACTTTGGAGCATGTAGGTAGCGCTCATCGAAGGTATGCTGTTGGTGTCCGACAGCCAGCGCTTTTTTGCAAAAGAAAAACATGCACCCGTGTCATTAAGTGGAAGAGGGGATACTTCGCAGAGAAAACATGCACCCGTGTCATTAAGTAGAAGAGGGGATACTTCGCAGAGAACAGCGGGAAGGTAACCGTTGCGAAGAATAGTCATCTGCACCTCACGATGATGAATTACTTTCGCGTCACTATTGCACTTTGATTTCGAAGACTATTTTTTTTTGCGTTTGGTTCACTCTGAATTTTAAAGTTACAATCACTACTGCTGAGTTAATTTATGCCTTCTGCAGAGTCCATTTCTGCAAAGACTTGAGGTTACCAGATTCTTTCTGCATTATACTAACTTAGCTTTCCTATCGGAGGACTACTCTAGCGGAACCTGCCCCCTGTCAATATCCATGCATGGGCTTCACGCCCCTAAGAGTCAATCTGAGTGATTTTCCGCGGGGGATGTTGCATTTGGGTCGTAGTTTCTGCTGGTAAAGTTAGCTTGTAAAGATAGCTAGGTAAATGTATTCCATTCTTGCTGTACGCCTTGCTTTCCTGTCAGCCAGTAGTAGCGCACTGGACAAAGTTGAGACTTGGAAAACTCATATTTCTGCTCATCCGCCTTAAGACATGGCAAAAATTCTAAGAGAATATTTGTGACGTGCTGCGCGATATTAGTGCCGCCCTGAAGCGCTGACCATCGTATCTTACTGGTATGTACTTTTTCCCGGTAACTCAAACTCGAAAAAATTTCAACCAGTCGATATAGGTGACTTGTTTCCGTTTTGTAACCCTTTTGCTTGTGAATTAATCTGCCTTTTACGAGGAGGAGTAGCCCTCTTTCAAATGTTGTACATAGACCCACGCTATGAGAGAAGGATTCCATCAACTGAGGATCTATAACATATAAACGAATGATATTTAAAACTCAAGTTGTCTTGAATAGTAGAAGCCTCTGCACCCTTGTAGGCTAGGTACTTCATTGCCGATGACAGCGGCATTGTCGACACCCATTATAGGAATGTGCGCTAAGGAATTTGCGCTAAGACTTCCATTGCCGAAGATTTACGCACTTCTCGCTACCACTTAATCCCTTTAGTGTGTTGAGCGAAGTGCTATGTAATTGAATTGTGCGTAATTGTAGATCAGAGGCTGCTTTTGGTCTGCAGGCCGCCACATGGCCGCCCGCCGCTGGCTCATTTGTGAAAGTTTCTTTATTTGTGGAACGATTATACTGACGTGGTTGTAGTAAACGACAATAATGTTTAATATGAAATTAAATGCAAATGAATATGTTAGCTGTTTATTTCTACATTGATTGATTACAATGTCTTGTTTCTATCATTAAGTGGATTGGAAAATCCTGTTGATATACTGTTAGAGGTAACAAGCTCTTCTATTGCTGCTCGGAAACGTTTTTGAGAAAAAAAAAAAAAAACCCCGAAGCTACGATATTTTTGTTTGTCGTATTGGCTGCTTGATTTAATTTACACTGTTATTTAATTTGTTTACAGTGACTTAGTTGAGTGCCAGGTCCCCCCTCCTTCCAGTGGGTCACAGGTTGTGCCATGCAAGCTTGGTTAGTTAAATTTTCCCGTCCTATGTTACGGGGAGTAGTGCCTCAGGGGATCCCATGAACTTGGTCACCTAAGCCTTAATTCTTTCTTCCCTGCTCTCTCTGCTTCTTTATATTTCCATACTCGTACCTACTTATCATTTTGTGGTCAGTTCTCCAATTTCCTTCTTACTGCTGCTGGTGTCTTCATACAACGCATATAATTTATAAGAATAATACGGCAAAAGGACTTCATGCCGCAAATAAAATTGAACCGTAAAACTGAATGAATTGAAGCCAAGATTCAACCGAGTTCAGTCCGAAAATTAAACGAAATTAAATCCGAAATTTTCTTGAAATTATTTCCGCCGAACATACCACGGCATTAAATCCGAACGTATTACGGAATTAAATCCGAAAATTAAACGGAATTTAATCCGAAAATTAAACAGTATTTAATCCGAAAATTGAACGGAATTTAATCCCAAAATTAAACAGAATTTAATTCGAATATTAAATGGAATTAAACGAAACTCACCGTGGTTTATAGTCGGAAACTACCCTCGTGCGCTCCCTAATTCACTCATTTAACTATTCAAAGTAAAATACTCGCGTGTTGGCTATCTTCCACGCTTCGCTGCCGCGACTAATCTCTCTAATTATTTATCTTCGGTGTCCGCACGGAGCTTACATTGAAGTATCTAATTAACCCTTAGCTCGCGTGCCTCTTGTTTACGGTTATCGTACGACGCGGAGTCGCGTCGACTGCTGCAGTTGTTATACACACCCGGTCACAGTAAGCCAACTTAGAAATTTATAATTAATTAGTGCAAATAGTAATGCAGACTCTGTGCCGTTGTTATGCACACTGGGTCATAGTAAGCGGGCGCGGAAATATATAATTAATAGTAGAAATTAGTGCCGTTGTTCTACGTACCAGGGCTCAGTAAACGGACTTATAAGCTAATGATAAGCAGTTATCACAGTGATGATATTGAAGTGTATTACTCACCGGAACAATGGCGTAGAGGTGTCGCAAAATTAGGATAATAGTAATAGGTAAGTGTATTAAGAACAGTGATAACAATACTCTAAAAGTACTTATGCAAACGTACGACACATACGCATTAAGCACATGGGTAGCTGTAGCTATTCAGGGACTTAGTTAATTCCTTAGATTATACATATTATTGCATGTAAGTTTACTTATGAGCAATAGATTGATTTCTCATTTGATATGAAAACCCAGGACCTGCATGGGTTCGAACGTAAGCTAGAAATAAACTATGGCAATTGGTGCCACGAGACGTACCTGAACATCAGGTTTGACTTGGATAGAAATTCGCCTACAAGTATATGACGACAGTAAGCCATGAGACACGTCGGGCTCGCTCAGGGAGTAATGATGACTTGAGAAACAGACGTCAGCTGATTGAAAAATCGTGGCGTCACAACCTGAGCGGCGCTCCAAACTGTGACGTCACCACGGACCCTGCGCTTTTTAAGTCAGGAGTAGGAGCAGAGCTTGGCACCTGGTATGGCTGATATGTTACCATATATTAATGTGAAAAATGCAACGTGGGTAACGTCCACTGACATTAATAAATAATTACAATAGTTATTATGCATATTCTGGCCGGCCCTTTCCCTGCCACAATTTATTTGGGCCTCACGAACCCAAGGGTACCAAGTGCTTTCTCCACAGGAGATTTTACAGCTGGCCGCAGTTCTTGCTGACGAGGTTAGTTTTGTAAAGTTAGGTAGGTTCTCTATTTTCCCCTTTCTGTTCCGTGAGGTGGGCTGTCGATCGAGGTAGCCGACCTAGTACGCGGGGGACGCCCTACTCTCTCTCGTGTTGAAGGCCCTAAAAGGAGCTGTCAACTCGAGTGTCTTCTTCTATTCTTTGCGCTTTTTTTCCCCGTCTGTATTTGCGCATTCGGCTGAGACTTACCAGCAGGAATGCTGAGATAAAACATTCTTTTACTGATGCGGCATAATAAACTGATTCTCACTGCTTGGGTCACGTCGTATGACGTGGGTGCGGTGGTAAAACCAGGAATTTAATAGTAATAATTACAATTATCTAGGCGTTTCATAGGCGTTTCCATAAAATAACGTAAAATACCGAGTCCCCAAGAACAAAATACAAATAAAAAAAAAAATAAAGAGACGAATTTAAGAGGCAATATTAATAATGTACAAGAAGATCGCGAAGCTAACTAGTAGTAACCTACACGGTGAACTCGGGCTTGGTGCGATACAGGAGTGGTTACAAACGTATGTCCGACCGGGTTGCACTGGAGTGGTTCTCAACGCATGTCGGGCCGGGTGCAGTACAGGAGTAGTTACTACCCTATACCAACGTATGTCGGACTGGATGCGTAGTCAGAGTCCGTACAGAGTTAGCTTGAGTAAACGCGTTATTAAATCGAGCCCCGAGGCATTGTCGCCGCCAGTTGCCCTGTCATTTCCTCACATTGTAGTTCTGTCAACAAAAGACTGGCAACATCCTTTCATGGTTTGGAAGATGAATCGCGTAAACGGTTTTCCGGTCCATACGTGAAGTATTTATATTTATGGTTGTATTTTGTTTCTCTGCATATGCATGGCTGTTCAATCGACGTCTCGCGGGGAGTCGCACCGCCATTGGATCTTCAATGCCATGTTGAACTTGCATGCTCTAACAAAATTTTCGGCCGCTTCTGATTAAGTTTCTTGGGCGCCTAGATTTCTGTTAGGGTGTAGACATTCGGGACTTTTGTACAGGAAAAGAGTGAGTTCAGTAGCCTCGTTACCTTTTCACTTACCCTAATTTTGTATTTCATATATGTACCAACTTCCCATTTTTTATTAACATTTTGTTCTGTTATTCATTCTCTTTTCCCCACTTGTACTCTACATTCGCGTTGATTTAGTGTGGAGCGCCTATAGTGCAAGGTTCCGCGGTCCTCCGGATGTACTATACGCATCTCTTTTTTTATGTTGGTGAATCATTGGGTGCGCGCCCAAGAACAAGGGTTGTGCTGCTCATTTCTGCTGTTCTCTTCACGAGGCAAGATTTGCTTTTCATAATTTTTATGTAAAACTTCACAGTATTTTTGTGGAAATGGCCATCCTGATGATATTGGATGTTTGAGAGAAAGAAATTTATTTTCACCGAGCAAGCTGTGGATGAAGCGTAGATAAGATGCCAGTCGAGTGTATGAGTTACAAGTTGCTGAGAGTATGTGTTCAGTTACGCTACTCATGAAAAAATTACATTCCTCAATGTTACTTGAATATTATAGAGGTAGAGTTGGTGGAACTTAATAGGTAACAGGAATATGTTTTTGATTACGTACCTAGTGCGTTCCTATTTCAATGTTATATGTTGTATATGATTTTAGCATATACAACAGTGTATGTTTTTCTAACTCTACGTTTTGTACGTGTAAACTTATTACTATCTACATTTTTATCTAAACAAGATGTTTGTAACGACGGTCTAAAAGGTCGCGAGATAAAATGAAGGCAAAAATCGGCTGGTATAAACCAAAACAATTCGCTCGTCGACCGCTCTTAACTTTAGAGCCACAAGTTTTTATTCATACATCCGGCGGAAGTCTTTATCCTTGACCTTGTCATTCAAACGGCTATTGTAACCATAAGCAGAAATATTTGCCGATCTTGCAAAAGTACACACATTCTTTCGGAAGAATGTATGAGACTTCTGACCTTTCAAAAAGTAAACAGAAGTCAACCAGTATGCCGGCTTCCAAATTATAAATCTATAGGCGGAAATGATGTGTTTAAAAGCGCGTGCTCTGAAAACGTGAGCAGCATTAACTGTGAGGATATCGTACCTTTCTCGTCTGCACATTGGAGTATTACACTTAGCCGTCTTTTCAAGTAGCTATGCCTCAACTACCTGTAACTTGTGACCTACTCTTATGAGAATGTATGTAAGATGCGTATAAATAAGAAGAACGTGGCGTCATTCCTTCACTACTCTGCACTATAGCCTGACAACCTTTTTATTCTGGATCCGAGTTAATAGTTACGTCTGAATACTTGAATGAACTCATTAAGAATTCAAAAACTCATTACAATATCATTGTTGCAGGTTTCGGCTCAAAATTCGTTGTATCCAATTAAAACACGGCGTCCATGTAAAGCGCCTACACGTTTAACTAAGCCATTGTTATGCACACCACATTTCTATTACCATTGTTGACGTTTAGTTTTTTTTTTCTCGCCCGGGAATGCAAACAATCTCCCCTCGCTCAATCCATGTCGATTAAATTCCCATAAAAGGCCTGAGGATTGCCATTCTCCGCCGCCATAGCGGCCTCGTGTGTCTCAACGGTGTGTCGTCGGTGCGAGTTAGTGATTTTTTTTTTTTTATTGTGAAGCACACCTTGTTTTTGTGTAAGCCTAATGCCTCTCTAGCTTGAATTTTCTGTGGGTATTTTTAGTTTAGTATGGCATATTTATGGTTTTCTTTTTAAATTAAGTGCACTTGTTCTTGTGTAAGTGTAATGTTTGTGTAGCTTGGTTTCTGCGTCTGTTATTTAGTATAGTTCATTTTGATATTTGTGCAGTACCCTGGTTACTGTGTAAATGTTTTTGTATGTACTTTCATTTAGCCTAGGCTGATAGTGCATTTTGCGCAAGTAAATGCAACATTCATGTGTTTTGTGTAGAATACGCTTTGAGTTAATTTCATAATGAAATGCACTGATTTTTGAATAAATGAACAGAGTGTGTACCACTGTACAATACGTTCTGAGTTTTTTTTTCTAGTGTAACAACGTTGATCTTTGCTCTTATAATAAGTCTAGCCAGTTTATTATTTTCTTATTCTGATTTTGTATATGTATGCACGAGTACCGAACTGGTACGTACATTGAACGGGATTATCAAAAAGTAAATTTTGCAAAACGAGAGTGTTTAACAACAAAAGGGCTAAGACATACTACGCTACATGTAGGGTTCAGACTTGGTAGCTGCCTGTGAAATTGAGTCGAGTCATCATAGGTGTCTGCATGTGAGGTTGAAGCGTATTGTAGATGTATGTGGCTGCAACGTAATATTCTTTGTATGTGGTTGAGACGTAGGTACCAGACTACGTATAGGGCTGAGACATACTACCAGACTACATGTGGGTAAAGATAGTCAAATTTGACTGCACCCTCCACTGGGAAATCCTCCCACACTAGTTCGTGTGGCAGACATAGACCAACTGGCCCCAGAGGAGTAAGTGGAGCTGCAGCCGACATATATGGTCGCTAAGAACTATGGCGCCGAAACGGAAGGTGCAACGACAAGCCACATCCCCCCCACCCTAGGGCAGGTACCCCCACGATAGCTATGCTCACAAGCAACTGCGCTGATTCAGCGAGCCGAGTACCTTGAGAAAGACTGCGCCTGGTGTGGGGATCGATCCCAGGCAGCTCGGCACAACTGTGCAGCGCGCAACGCCCGCAGCTATACCGTGGGTAGCTGCGCATACTAGGCTACATCTGGGGTAGAGGTTTACGAGGCTCCCTATGGAGTTGAGGCGTACTAGGCTACCTGTGGGGTTGAGACTAGGCTACTCTACATGGGGGTATACTAGCTACCTGTGGGGTTGAGACATGCTAGGCTTTCTGGGGTGTGTATTAGGCTACCTGTAGAGTGGAGATATGCTAAGCTTCATGTGGGAGGGTTTAGACAAGCTAGGCTACATCTGAAGACATTACTAGCTCTTCTTATCTCGCACCCATCGTTCAGGAAGCTCCGAGCTCGGTACCGCTATCTGATACGGTCGGCATCAAGCGACACTCGTCTTCTCCTGAAGCTCAAGCCTTGGGCACACGTGCTTGCTGTGGCTTTCATAGCCAGCGCCTGCTGGGCAAATTGAAGCTCGCCACTCCACACTTGGTGCCAGAGCCAATGTCTTCAATAGATTTTATTTCTTATTATACTTGTACTAAAAATCTAAAATGCTTTATGTGGATTTAATTTTGTTTTTCTACCTCTATCAAAAACTCAATATAACTTTGGTTGGATTTACCCTGCGTGTTATTATACCTACTGGTAGCCTACTAAAAATCTAAAATGTTTTATGTTGATTTAATTTCCTGATTCTACTTGAAAATACTATATATATTCACTAGCGGGCAAAATAAGAGAACGATTTTCATTATTTGAAAATAAAGTTGAACCATGTAGAGTAGGTTAATGAATCTTTTGAAGGGGCCTTAAGGAATATGTTTAACATATTTCTACAAAATATCATGACAAACATAACTATATTTAATACATTAGAGCAATCTACTAACAATAACAAAAAATTGAACAGTGCAAAATAAGAGAACGATCGTCTCTAAAACATTCTCACAGTTACCCCGGTCATCTGGCAACATTCAATTTCGTGTACATGACTTCTAGAACTGCCACTCTTACGATTACACCATTCTAGAAACATGGCACCTCACGTGAAAGTTACTCCTGAGCTGTGGGAAGAAATTGTTAAGCT
>LQNS02278159.1:1536218-1546749 GCA_001587735.2 Parhyale hawaiensis | reverse complement strand
ATAGGAGTTGTTAGTAATGGTAAAAGACATAAATGATCAAATTTTGGTGCAGATCGGTTGGTTCGTTTGTATGTTTGACTCATATTTGTCATAACGTTTGTTAACAGTATAACTCAAAAATTTATGAACAGATCTTCAAAAAAATTGAACATGCTGTTATTAATATAAAAAGGCACAAATGATTAGATTTTGCAGTTTATGCAAAGAAAAATATGGTTTCAGAGCCAATTTGAATTTTTGCTACCGTTGGCTTACTTGGCGGAGGTATGCGCTCTCAGAGTGCTCTAGTTATATAAAGTTCTCGTTACTGGTCATTTCGTTTTACGCAGCTTTTACAATTTAGGTTCAAACTTCTTAGCTCCATGGATACGAAATATTCGTCTGGAAATACTCGTCAATCACAAGTACTTACATGCATCGGATACCCTGGACATTTAAAGCAAAACAGAAAAAACTATCTAAAACGAAGTTATCAAAACGATGACTTTTTGATCTAATAAATAAAGACGTAGCCTACCGCAAGGCAAGCGATGTGCCGCACGCGAGGGTGCGCTTGTCTCCCCCCAAGGGATACACGTATACGGGGTGTCATAATAATCCATTGCAGCAGGAATATCGAATTAACGCGCAGGAACCAACACTGCAGTGACATCTTGAATGACAAACACGATGCATATGCAAACACTCTATCCAAAGCCGATCAACTATCCACCATGGAAAGTATAGGTCCCGTTTGTTGCCGCAGTTTGGCTGCAAATATAATCGATATTTCGCCATGGGAGTCCACTGGTTCAAATAGATATGATTTACGAAGAAACTCACGAGGCAAATACTGAAAGACACAATCTGTGAAAGGAAACTATATTAAAGAAGCCGGGAGGTTGTTCGTTTAACCGACAACCCCAATGCAAACAGATTTGACCAATGACTTGTGTTATAGTTGGAAAAGATTTATCAACTTTCATGTTGCTTTACTCATATGAGACCACTTTCAGTGATGTTGATGGTTTGAAATGTTGTTTTGAAGTGTCGCTTATTGAGGCGATTCTCAATTATTTCCTCGAAAAAATTATTAAACTTGAATTTCACTCGCTTGTATGAGGCCACTCTCAAAAGTGTTATTTAGGCAACCGGTTGCCAATATCAGCCCGTAGAAGGTACAAGGGAGTATCGCCTACAGAACAGAGAAGTTTGTTCCTTAGAAAACACCACATTTCTCACTAAATATTCAAACCATTTTCCGGTATAATGCACAAATGGCTGTAGGGGTGACTGGGTTAATTTGCGTGGCTCGTCAGACTAAGTAGGTCAATAGTACGCAAGCCAGCTTAATTAATGCCCCGTCGCACAATAAGTGTTTCCAGAGATATATAGAAAAAGAAGAAGACGTATGCCAAGAACGACGGGAGCCCTCCCCTCCCCCTCCCCCCCCCCTCACACACACAAGGAAAAAACAGTATGGCAGTAAACAAGAGAGGTACTCTGAAACAAAATTCGAAAAAAAAAAAATAGGTCGGAGGTTTCCTTAATAACACTATTTGATATAGACCATGCACGGTGCACTCAACATTGAAAAATAAACCATCAACGCATGAGATGAACAATATTTTTCCCTGATTGCACTGGTAATATTATCAAGAAAAGGCCACCGTGTGTGTTAAAGGCTAAACCCGGTTTAAACCAGAGTGTGCAACCTCGATACACAGGCCTTTCTCAAGTCGGGATATAATAGAACCGTGAACCTTGTAGCCATATAACAAATCCTGGCAAAAAAACAGGGTTCAGGTATTTCCTGATATCCTTAAGCCTTAACAGCTTCGTCGGTGCGCTACGTACAGTAGGTACAACAGCAAGTTCGCAAAGCCCATAAAAAAGACACGATCCTCTGCAACTGACCTGCAGAGCTACGAACAAAAAGAGCGCCTAGAAGCATCCCATTTCTCATAACAAAAGCGCCGGCAGAGATGTCACAGCTCGAAGCAAAAAACAAAACAGTTCGAGTTTCCAGAAAGTTAGAGGCGTCATAAGAAGCTGTCGGGACCATATGAACACACGAGGCTCGAACCTTGACGGCGGCAGCTACACTATAAGACATGCATGTATTATTTTACCGGCTCTCCCAAAATAGCAACGCGCGCTACTTTTACAGAAAGATTTTCAAATGCTTTCACAGACGTTTACTGAAAGAGTAAAAAAGACAATCTTACTGTACCTGTATCTTCATTTAAGATACACTAGAAAACAAAATGTTCGTTGGTTCCATAGTTGCCGAATTCTCTTGTTTTTAACTTCAACATAAGAAGAGCAAGTAAATAGATTGTTTAAGCCTCCCTAGAGTACAAAATATAGCTGTATTGTTTCAAGAGGGGAAAAGGAACGGACAAGTTATATGTAGCATGTCGATAGGAACGTGAAATCCATGCACGAAGGAGATCCCACTCGGGATCAACGCGAATAGGAATAGCAAGTTGGAGAAGAACAGAGATTATTGACATTAGAAATGCAAAAATGAAAGAAATCAAAGTGGACACTAATAAGAGACGTGCCAAAGGCCTATAGCATTGGGAATTTCCAGGGTTTCCCATGATCGCTACTCTCATAACAAAGGATGGGCGAACTTGAGTAGCCTAACCATAAGGCCCGTCTTATGCCCGATGAGGGGTTGTATCATGCAGATAATAATAGCATCAGCCATAGACCGTAGCAGTACTCGACTCTTAGGGCCAAAGTGACTTCTGATGCTGGCGGCCAAAATGGGATTTTCTCAAGAGCTATTATGAACATATCCAGACACGGTCCTGCAGGCAAGCGCCCATGTGCGTCCCCGCCGTATCCAAGATACCTTCTCCGCAAGAAAAATGACAAGTACTTTGAAATTTTTTTCTTCAGTATTATATAGGGGGAAAAGAATAGCTCTTGAGAAAATCCCATTTTTCCGTTACCGACTTTTGGCCGCCAGCGTCAGACCTAAAAGTAGAGTCAAGTACTGTTGCGGTCTATGCTCCAGCAATTGCGACCATTAAATCTTCAGTCAGCAAATAAGTTTGATGTTCATTACATTGGTAAGAAGAAAGTTTCAGTAAATAGGCAAATCACATTTTCATGCAACAGATTGTTAAGCCTGGATTGTAACTACGTTGATAAAAACACCTGCAATAATTACCTAATATCAGGCAGCGGATGCGCTTGAATCGCGTTCACATTATATGATAAAACAAGTCCGGTAATTACACTACTTAACACACTTTAGGCAACATGCGAAACTGAGTCATATAGCTACATTACACTATTCTATCCAATTCACTTACGGAATAATGAAATATCCTCGATTTGAATCATTTTAAAACTCAGGGCAGCATCTGTATCTGTATCATATCCATTACATAACGTCATCCAGAAATTGAGAATATTCCTTTGACATCGGAATTCCCGGCAGCAGTCAAGCCTGAATCCCATCCATTAGATAATTCCATCCATATCACTCATGAAATTCATTATTATGATCATGGATTTAACAAGAGAATCAGAGGCAGCAGATAAGCCTGAGTTCCAGCGGCACCGCGTAGGCGACACCATGGCTCTAAATTCGGCCGGCACAGGTGACAGTCGTCCGGCATTTCTCTTATTTTTCCAAGCCATAAGCGGACTGCAAAATGCTCTTCCGCGCCTGGGACGACGGCCGGCAGCTCAAGTCCATTTGTGCAGAAATTCTCCCAATAAGCGCACGGGCTGCGAGCGCATCGCCGTATTTGATTAGCGGCTGGAGAGGAGAAGACTGTAAAGGTCAGGATCATCGAGGACTTGCAACAGTACCGTACCTAGGTATGTCATTAGGACAGTTTGAGGTACCTAGGTATGTCATTAGGACAGTTTGAGGTACCTAGGTACGGTATGTCATTAGGTTTCATACATTGGTGTAAACTATAGCTGGCCTTGGTTTCGGGTGTTGAGAGCAGTTTCAATTTGGTAACGATGTACAGTATTTAGTGGTTTGTTTACTGTGGATGACTTGCTTGTCATGATTAAATTTCATATTTTATTGAATGAAAAGTGTGTAGAGATCATTCTAGGTTACAAGCGTAAAGTAAGGAATATTAGCTGAAATTCTGCCGTAATTTCGAGCGCAACGAAGGAAGTTCGATAGGATGTACGAAAAATTACGAAACAGGATGGAGTAAGTCTCCAGGTATTGCAGAAATATATTAATGAAGAACATAACTTCGATTAGCAAGCTTTTGACTAAATCCAACAAGGAAAGTTTGCAATGGAAATCATGCTTTTGTTTACCGATTTCGTTCTGACTCACACCAGTAAAAACATTACGGTGATGGACAGGAAGGAATATGTAAGCGCTTAGACAAGGTCAAAGCTGTCAGTTCGGGAAGCTGAAATCCAACCACTGCAGACTTCACTCTTCATATTTTATTTGAGACTTTCAGGGCCATACAAGAAATTTAAACCTTAATTATTATGGAACTGGAAATTCTAATGACAGGTTCGACCGGAGATATCTGTAGCCGTCAGTCAGAGGGATTAACCTTGCAAGATTTCAAACTGAAGACGACGGCAAAGCCAAGGAACGTCAAGGCCGGACAGATGAAAATGAAGAAATAATATTTTGAACACCAAGTTATTTTTAAATCTGGAAAAATCTAGCGACATGACAGCCGGAGATAACACATTCATAAGTGAAAAGTTATAACGGAAATACAGCAACCGCGGCGGCAAGAGAACAAGATAATGTAAAGGAATTTTGAAGAACAGATGTCCATAGGCGCTTACACTCCATTGGTCGAGTCTATCCAATATAGGCTATGCCTTTACGCGAAATAATGTATTACCCAAATAGTAAAATTTCCAAGCCACGCCGAAAGTCTTCGCGGTTACGCAGAGCCCGCAGCATAACACAAAATCCGCGATAAGGCGACAATCTACAGCGTACATTAAAACAACCCCCTCAACCAAAGACGAACAGACACCGTGCCGACGGAGAGTGGTTGCCTGCCCTCGGACACACAAGGAAGACGCGAAACTGTCGCCAATACATCAACAGATTTCGCTTCGTTACAATGGGTTACTGTAAACAGTTGGCAGAAAGACAAGCTCAAGCCCTTTAACCTGTTAACGGTCTGCGTCAACTTATATCGATCTCTTGTTTTACTTATTTCATTCGGATCACACGAGTTGTGGGTATAGGAACATTAAGTAAATCTCAAATAACAAGCAAAAATCAAATTTTAAAAGAAAATATCTAAACGAATTCAACACTGAGCTTTAGATTTTGGGGGATTTTTTGACAACAAACCGTCCGCCAGGCAATGTGAGACTTCCTCCAAACTGTCCGTTAGCAGGTTAAAACATATTTCTGCCAACCTTAGGGTGATAAAAATTCTATTCTATACATATTGTGAAGAAGACACGAAACAAAAACTAGCTAGAGCCCTCGCGGAAGTGTGCAGCCCGCATCGTAGTAGAAAATCATGCGAGAACACAGGCAGTAAGGCCTCCGAACAGACGTGCCCTTTCGACGCGGACACACGTACACAATACAGTCGTGCCACTACAGCCTCGCCTTTAGGGCTGAAGTACGTACCCACAAAGAACTGGTACGTGGACTGGAAAAGAATTTTATTTCAAAAAGGAAATAATGCATACTCTATTTGCTTGAAAACTAAGTTAAGGTTCTTGTCATTTTTTTTTAATTTTTTAATGTTAGAACCAACAAGAACTTAGTTTCCAACCTAATATTTCAACCAGTCACCTTTCTGTATATGAGTAACTAAAGTGAAAAACAGAGCCTGTTGTTATCGTATTCATTTCCTAAAAACGTGGTACCATCAAGAATCAGCACGAAGGAGCGCACCCCCTTCATCCTCGCACGTAAGGCAACACCGCACACCAACCAACCGGTCTGTATCCATGCTACAGGTGCGGGCCTCTAATTCCCAGGGATCTATATAAAGGGGAGCGGCAGGCAGGCAGGACACACACACAGACCGGCACCATGTGAGACTAAATGTTCCCTTGTTTCCGTCATTAGCGTTCCTGTGGCGACCAACCCGAACCCTGGGGTCTTGTGACGGACCTCGGGTTCTGCTCAGGAATTCGGCGCAGCGCTGGTGCGCCTTATTTTGCTGATGGTCTTGAATATTTTATTTAAAAAATAGGTTTCAATTGTAGAACAGCAGCTGAACAAAAAAAAAACAAAACCTCTATTAAAATACAGGCCTTAGGAAAAAGTAGGAGAGAGCAGTGCCTGAGTAAAAAAAACTTGACAAATATGATAAAATAGACAAGAGTAGGTAGTAATCCACCTAGGTTTTCTTTACTTGCAAGTTGGGTTTCATAGTGCTTCTTTCCTCATTTTTCTTCAAGATATCTGGAAGTTAAATTTAAGCTTTTTTAGGGTAAATAGGACTTTGATAGGAGTTGGGTCGCTTCTTTTTTCTTGCAAATCCCGTAAAACTAAGGTCAGCGCGAAAACCCATAGCCCGCAGGACGGCACAAGTCACTCAACACTGAGACTTCAGCCCCGAATGGAGACAGTTCCCACAATGCGCGATGAGGACACACAACATACCGTCGTCAATACAGAACTCTTTCGATTTCCTTCAGTTAGCTATACAGAACAAAATGCAAATTGTGTCCAAATACGGGCACCCGACGGAAAAAATCCACTTTATATTACGATGGAAACTAAGTTCTCGCCGGTTTTAACGATTCAAACTGTTGGAAAAAAAAATCGGCAAGAACTTAATTTCCTACCTAACAAGTTCTTCCAATTGCGGTTCTGTTTAGGGAGACGGCGGAAGAACGGCGCACAAGTCCTACAATTCAGAGTTTTTTAATAGCGTAATTATAGGCTTTCTAAATCAGTCAAATGCAGTTCTGCTGCCGTAATTACGGTGCTAGAACTGCGCACAAGCGCCAATCCTCAGTTTTATAGGGCAATTATTACACGCTTTCTGAATCTTCCAACTGCAGCTCTGCTCAGAAATTCGCCGCTGTAGTTTCAAATAACCGAATTGTTTGAATTTTGTCGAGCAAAAACAGACCTGATCGATCTGCCAAATGCTAAGGGCCAATCCGTTTGCTGTGATACGATGGTATTTGATTTACAAACCATTCGAACGTAAGGTCATACCTGAATTTCGAGATCATACCACCTAGATAATTTCTCATCGTTAGACACTTATTCTACGAATTTCAATCTTGTTTGATCTAATTCTTAAATTACATCGTAATTAATTTTCAATTTCCTGTACCTCCCTTTTTTCAATTTCTTGTACCTCCTTTTTTCAATTTCTTGTACCTCCCTGTTTGATCTTACAATATGCAGCCTAGTCAATTATTCCAACAATTTAGCTTCTAGTCCCATACTAGAATATGCACCCTTCTTAATTACTCAGCAATTTTGCTACTGGTCCCATACTAGAATATGCACCCTAGTTAATTATTTAATAATTTTGCTTCTGGTCCCATACTAGAATATGCACCCTAGTTAATTATTTAACAATTTTGCTTCTGGTCCCATACTAGAATATGCACCCTAGTTAATTATTCAATAATTTAGCTTCTGGTCCCATACTAGAATATGTACCCTAGTTAATTATTTAACAATCTTGCTTCTGGTCCCATACTAGAATATGCACCCTAGTTAATTATTCAATAATGTAGCTTCTGGTCCTATACTAGAATATGCACCCTAGTTAATTATTTAACAATTTTGCTCCTGGTCCCATACTAGGATATGCACCCTAGTTTATTATTCAATAATTTAGCTTCTGGTCCCATACTAGAACATGCAGTCAAGTCAAGTAACTATCTCGTTTCTTACGATTACCCTCCTATAATTACTCATGAAGTTGATCATCAAATTCCCTCTCTTCCAAGTAACGATATATCATGAGGCCATGTCTCCTTTTTCTGAACTTTATTACCGATCCTAAAATAAAAAACGACTAACTTTCTACGCATTTATAACAGCTAGGCATAGCGCCTCTGTCGGTGTGTAGCGAAGCGACTGCGCCAATAGCGCAGTGCCAGCAACGCTATTATGGTCAATCTAGTCTATTAAGTGCGCTATGGATGGAGCCGTCGTGTACTAAATCTCCCAAACGACACTAAAACTTTCAGTGTAAATTATCTTAATGCAAGCATCCATCACGGGCAGGGCCGACGTGATGTACATGGCCAAAACTCAGAAGCAGGCAAGTGCCACACTAAACTCCGTGTAGTTAGCGCACTATGGCATTTTTGCTCTCTAATTATGTTGCCTTGACATGGTGCCCAAACGATGATGTTGAGTGAGTTGGTACGCGTAGCCCCATCCGAAACGGATCGTTTCATTTGGAACAACAATATATAAGATTTCTTCACGAGTTAACTCACAGGGGACTCGCTATGTATGAGTAACAAGTAGGTACCTAATTAGATAGAGAACACTGACGATCCACTAAGCAAGACTGATCTATGGACCCGTGTTTCCTAAGACAGAATTTCACCCGTGTTGAATTGGATCTACCCATAATATTTTCCTTCACTGCATTGTTCATCAAGATATACGCGCCTAAGCATTTCAACCCGCAGAGGCAGAACGTACGTTAGAGCGACGGGATCTCGAATGCAAGGACGGTAGTTCAAGCCTGCTCGCCAGGCAACTAAGCGAATTCTTGTGCTCACATGCTCTTGCAAGGGTACTGACCTTTACCAGATATGGAAATGGTGATGTGATAGCAGGTTGTCGCATAGAGCCTTCAATCTCTAACGCCATAGCTCCAATAAGCTGCAGTCGACTGCAGCCGCGTGCACACCTCTCTGCGGCCCATGAGGATATATTTGCAGCACGAACCAGTACGAGTGGATTTCCTGTTGGGGTATGCGGTTACGTTGACTTAACCTTTACCTAGCACTGTTATTCCTACAGAAAAAGGAAGAAGCAGTGAACTGTTAAGACCTTTACCCTATTAATACCAGGAACGCAATAGGAATCCAATATATATAGGACAAAGAACAGATCTCGTATAGCAAAGTACCTAATAGGCTGGTTAGAATAGGGTTACTGCACGAAGTGTACTATTACTTACGAATATGGATTAATTAACCCTTATATATGCCATTAGAAGTACGCATTTTCATTAATGTAAAAGCACTATTAAATCGCGACCTACGTACCGGACACTTCGAGTGTAAAAGGATTAACGCTGAAGCCAGATATATAGTGCGAAATAAAATGTCCGGCAGCAGATCGTACTTTATTTTTCGCTACGATGCATTACGATTTATGGCGTCTAAACACATACCAGGATGCCATATACACAGTCTTTACACACCAAATTGTGAAGAGACTTAATGGACATCTAATATCATTTGCAAAGTACATTCAGCCATGGTTTAAAATATACATGATAGTTAACAAACAATACGATAAGGAGCCAGTTGCTTAAAATATAATTTTTACACACTGAATGCTCACCTGGAATAAACTTTTCTTTAGTTCGTAGAAAAGAAAAATTACGCTAAATAAATTTTCTCTGAGCGACATTGCCATTTTCTGAGGCACCAGAATCACCTCACATTCGAGCTAACACGGAATTAAAAAAAAATTCAGGGGTTTTAAGCCTTGAATTTAAATCAACTGATACCTGCCAAAATCAAGGAAATAAAAAAACTGATTGGCTATCAAAAGTGGAAATATTTTCAAGTGACAATTTGAAACTGCACCAAAAATAACACTGGCAATTCCACCTATATTTGTCACATTGTTACAATTGCATCTATAGGAATCTTAAATGTTATTAGTCAATTCAGAGCCAGCACTGTAACAACAATATCCCAAGAATATCCCAAGTCGATTAGCACACACTCGATCAATATACAGCTGCAGCAGTGCAGCAGTATCAAAGTCAACACAAACTATCAAGTTACGACTGCATAAGAAAATCGCTGTGCGTCAGTCTAGCCACACCTTGGAGCATAGACACACTGGTTGCCCTGCCGCAGCTACTTAAGAATTAGTTTGTTACTAAACCGGTATTGTAACTTATATAGGCAGATAATTACAGAATTAGCCTGTTAGTCCCTTCATGCCTAAGCTACGGCAATTTTCGTAGAAAGAACACCTTTCGTAACGTCTGCAAAGGAGCGCAGTAGGTGGCAAATGGTAATTTCGTTAGTTTTCGAAATGGTCCAGTAGATGCGGAGAAAAATCGAGATCCCAAGCCCGGTACCTTGCGCATAAAAGTCAAGAAAGAAGAAGATTATTATATTCCTAGTTTAGGCTTCCCTATACCCACAGAGTACACTGTGATCCAAAGAGAGGAAGGAAGAAGGGACATAGAGGATGTCAAGAGAAACGTGGAACCCATGCACTAGTCAACGCGAATGGGAACAGCAAGTCGGAAAAGAAGAGGAAGATCAGAATAAAGCTTGGACAAGTAGGAGTATGAACATGGAAGGAAGCAAAGTGGGCACGAAAGACAGACGTTCCGAAGGCCTAGCTGATGGCTAAGGTAACCTACACGAGCCCCCC
>LQNS02278159.1:1483512-1517112 GCA_001587735.2 Parhyale hawaiensis | reverse complement strand
ATTTCCTTTAGCAGCGTATTGGGCTTCCCGGTGTTGCAAATGCTTCATTTGGGTTGTATTACCTGTCCGTGGGAGCCCAAGCGTGAAGTTTTAATAATAATAATAATAATAATAATAATTATACCGCCTCAACAGGACTACATTTACAATGGGACACGTACGATCCGCATTATACCGCCTCAACAGGACTACATTTACAATGGGGCACCTACGGTCCGCATTACACCACCTCAACAGGACTACATTTACAATGGGACACCTACGGTCCGCATTACACCACCTCAACAGGACTACATCTACAATGGGACACGTATGATCCGCATTACACCACCTCAACAGGACTACATTTACAATGGGACACGTATGATCCGCATTACACCACCTCAACAGGACTACATTTGCAATGGGACACGTATGATCCGCATTACACCACCTCAACAGGACTACATTTACAATGGGACACCTACGGGCGGCGCGATGCCACCACCAGAGGGCGCGCAATTATGACCTATTCACGCAGCAAGTACGGCCCGCTACGCACAGGACTGGGCTGGCGTTCATTGCTTCGCCACAAGGGAAATTGACCGGAAACTGAGAGCTCTCACTGGAAATTGGAACAAAGGCAGCAGTAGCGTATGGAAATTTTGTGTTTTGTCTCCGTAGTGCCATAGAAGGGGACAAAGAAGAGACACATGGGATCGTGGTCTAGTGGCAGGGCCCAGAACTTCGACAACTGGTATAAAAAAATGTTTCCACGATACGTGTAAACAGCCGACACATAAATTCGGAGACTCTAGAAACACACAAAAAGCAAAAAAAAGTACTGACCCAACAGAAAACACAAAGCAGATGAAGAACGATTATAAACAAGCATTTTATTACAGAAAAATAAGACTGCAAAAATTAATAGAACTGCCGCAGGGCGAAGCAGAAAACAAAAATTAAAAAAATATATAAATAACGAGGAAAGTTTAAACAAAACGATATACTTCAATCAAAGGGCACATTTTCTACAAAACCTCCAACCAGGCAGAGCAATTGGTCGATTGGTGCTCACGTGCTTTTTTTAAATCATTGTATGAGCGCCGACTGTAGAACCAAACTTTTTGTCAGCCTTTAATTCTCTATTAAATTATTCAATAAAAGTGTCGGGGAAATGCTAAGAACAGGTCGGTAATTTGTCGCGTCGGACGTCAATTAAACGCGACCGCCGCTTCCCGTAATTGTGTTCGCTCCGGTGCCAATTTCCCCGTTAAAATGAACAGGCTCTGCGATGACGGGCGCGTTACGGTGAAAGCAACCCGTTAATTCACGATTCAATCGAGCCTCTATCGTAGAAATATCACTGTTTGGTTCCGCACGTTATGTATATTACACATATTACGGTGAAAGTAACCCGTTAATTCACGATTTATATCTTTACCGTCGATACGGGATATCACTACTTGGTACGTTACGTACGTATAATACACAACTGTTTCCATGAAAGAAACCCTTAAATTCATTATCTAATTTTCCCTTTATCGTAAAAAGAACACGATTTGGGACGCTGAGTATATAAGAAATTTGTTTCAATAAAAAAAAACACAGGGGATGGTTTAGTCGGCTATTATTTAATGCTGTATCTACCATATCTATTTATAGATTTAGATCATGCACGGGTATTTTTATTAATTAACTTTGCCTTTATCATAAGATTAAGAGCATTCGTTAAGCCTATGTCGCGTAGCTAATATATATACACATTACCTATATTATACACTACAACAAAATAGATGGGAATCGATCATTTTTCAAATTTTCGATCACGATCAGGGCACGAATAGCTTGTTATACCGGAAAAACATTCGACAACCACACGCGCAACTTGATGCGAGGAG
The DNA here is from genome assembly GCA_001587735.2 of Parhyale hawaiensis. Classification (NCBI taxonomy): domain Eukaryota; kingdom Metazoa; phylum Arthropoda; class Malacostraca; order Amphipoda; family Hyalidae; genus Parhyale; species Parhyale hawaiensis. The sequence continues at coordinate 1,515,232 of LQNS02278159.1, read as the reverse complement.
GTGTAGCTCGCACGTCGTTTATGCTACCGTATCTATGCTACAGACTTTAAATATGTATCGGAACAACTTGTGGGGACCGGCACATCCTTGCATCAAGTTGTGCACGCGACTCCAACCGCAGGAAATTAGCCTACAGAAAAAAAAACAGCAGGAGACAATATCTGTGAAGTTCGTGGAACCAAGAAAAACTATTACGATTTTGGGACCAAAGAAAAACACGGGAAGTTAATAACCGTATACCTAGTAAGGTAATAGGCCTACCTGAAAAAATCATTAATATGTAGCGTAATTTTAATGGAAATAACAGTGAAATATTCTTACAACCGTGCACAATTTTTTAACCATGTGTGAAAATCCATAACCAAATGGGAAAATCTCAAATCATGGACGAAAATCCATAATCATCAGGGAAAATCTCCAACCATATGAGACTATCGAAAACTATGTGAGAAAACCCTAAATCCTGTAAGACAATCCAACTCCATGAAAGAAAATTAAAATTTACGAGAGAAAATTAAAATTTACGAGAGAAAATTCAGAATGTGGGAAATCCATCATCAAGTGGAAGTTTTACAACCTTGCACACATTTCTGCATAAGAGTAGGATTATACAAGTGAAACATAAAAAGCGAACAAAAGGGGAAATAATAATACATTAGAAAGGACTATGTGGGAAATTTTAACAGCAACAATGCGGGCACGAATTATTCTAACCTTATCAAAACCACATGGCAATTTAGACCAGGGCAAAACCTGGAAACTTCCCACGCCATGTGAGGCATCCCTTCCTACATCCATTCCGACATCCATTCCGAACATCCATTCCGAACATCCATTCCGAACATCCATTCCGAACATCCATTCCGAACATCCATTCCGAACATCCATTCCGAACATCCATTCCGAACATCCATTCCGACATCCATTCCTACATTCATTCCTACGTTTCTTGGCCAATAACTGCACACCGGCAACTTCTGCTGCAAGCTGTCCACAAAATTGACGCAGTTTTGAGTGCGCGGCCTACAGTAGCGTTGCTAGGAATCTAACAATCCAAAGTTGCAAGCTCAGTTGGAATCAATTTGAATTCCTGGCCGAGCCGAATTTTCTTCAGTTCATTTCTTACAAAACGGAGCAGCCGTCGAGAACAGCAGACTCGTCTTGAATAACAGAACCTGTAGGTAGTTCGCTTAGGCCTTTATTGTTCGTTTGTTAATACGTGGCTAAAGCATCCTTATAAAGCTACTACGGTGTGAAATTTCCAAATCACAAAGGGGGGGGGGACATGCAGTACGTCAGCAGGAACGTGTTCGCAAAATGATGTAGAGCTGTCATATTATAATCTTTCTTTTTGTCTTCGAGCTTTCCTCGCTTAGTTCGTACGACCACAGACAACGGAACGCATACGGGCATTGCTTCAGGATTTTTTGAAGAAAATATTACGACAACGAAGACGTCACGGTTGACTGCTTCATTGTTGACATCACGTGACAGTGGACAGGATACGCACCAGATCGAGTTATGTAAATATCTTCTGCGGCGCTAAGACTTGAACCAGTTGAGACTATTGCGCTACCTATAGCAATGATGCTGCTAGCTCACAGACACGGGAGACAGTAATGACGTCACAGCGATCTCCACGAAAATTTGAGAAACGCTTAGTAGCCAGTCTCGGTTTTCTCTAGTCTGTCATATCCTTGTAGCATTAGCTATAGAATTGCCTTTTTCCCAAGTACTGGGACGACGTAACGACTGCACTGGTCAGCCTGATGTTAGAAGACAAAAGCGAGGGTATTCGTGATGAAAGAAATTCCCGAGGGGAAACTGAAATTCCGCCTTAAGATAATATTAATGCAGCCGTAACTCCGTTATAGTCCTGGCTCAATATTGGCAGCACAAGGTGAAGGGGGGGGGAGGGTCGTGCCCAGCCCTAACATCAGGTTGAGATGCGCTGTATTACTGGAGCGAAGAGAAAACGAGTATGTCTCGGCGACAGTATGGTGTATGCAAGCGCCACATTGAGCAATGCGTGCACGGGGGCTCTCAGAGCTGGTTCGAGTGCAGTCGCCACGCTTGTGCTACGCTGAGGGCTGTGAGTTTCGCGAGAATGCTAGATGATAATTGCAGTTCCAGTTCAAGAAAGGAAGAAACAGCGGACACGTAGTGTGCCAGAGCAAAATGAACAACCCATTGATGCTGATAGACAACTGTGGGGAAGAAGAATTAATTTCTTAGTATTATATTATAATTTCACTACGGCAATTATAGCATGAAAAAAAAAACGGAATGAGCACGGAAGGAAAGATGGCCCAATAAAGGCCTTCAGCGGCTGCGGCAGCGTCTGGGGTTCGGCCAGGGGTTTCAGCACCCCGTAGGCTACGACGTGCCTCACCCCGTAACTGAAGAAGCAAGTTTTCTCTTCAAATGCCCCAAAACATCGTTCGTTCGGTGTCACTGTCTAAGGAAATCTTGTCTTTATGAAATTAGTTTCAATTTAGCAGTAATAATTTCCAAAGAACAGAGAACGAACTGTTGGGAGGGGAGGCCATATAGCCTAAATACGATGGTTAGTTCGTCACGAGGCTGCACATAAAAATTCAGGCGATTTCGCCATATATCTCGCCTCGTCCTCTCGCAGACGTGTAAATCGTTTAATGACCAAGCTTGAAAATGTAAAGATTGAAGTAAGCTATTTATTTGCATATGGACACCAGCACGACTTGTCATTACTAGAGCCCGGATTTATTGCAGTTTCCGGCGTTAGTGCAATAACTGCAATGAGAGCAACAAATGCAATATATTAGGCCGTGTTCACACGTCCCTCCTCGTAACGCGTTCACTCAAACTGATGCACGCGGCGCGTTGATTTGATAAAAGCAGCTACAGTAACGCAGTAGACTAAACAATGAAGCATGTCCCTTTTTGAACTCGCAGCGTTATTCAAGTTCAGTAAACAGAACTTATAAATGCTTAATTTATCCTCTGCAGCGTTCACAGATCATGAACAAGTCGACAAAAAATGTTTTTATCTTCACTTTAATGATTAGAATCACTGTACAGTACTCCCGTTTAAGACAAGAAAACTAGAAAACCTGAAAATGTAAGAACATGGACACCATCTTTGATTTAGAAGTCAAACTGGTTGCTCTGTGCTTCTCTTCTGTCGGTTTATCAGGCTATAAATATTTTTAAAATAGGCTGTTCCTATTAATATCACTCTATAATATTATGGGATACGAATGTGACTTCAAACCGACGCAAAATATAAGCGAGAGTGTATTGAAACGATATCATAACTGAACGCGCGACGTCATTCATATGAACGAAGGACACTTCTACGTGTGGACAGAGACAAAAAAAAAGTTGACGCACAGCTCGTGTTCATCTTCGTGATTGAACGCGTTACGATGAGGGACGTTAAACTCGTGGCATTTATTATCACTGCCACGTATCACAAGACATCATACGCCATGACAACTGGTTCCCTTATCAAGTATTGTTCCATGCTTTTGTTGGGGTAAAAATATAATTCAGTTGCAAAATCTCAAAATTTGACAATTAAGTTTTTATAACCTTTTTTCGTTCGGGGAATACATCATGGGGACAGGTAAAGCGGGATAGGTAATCGCTAGAATCATTCTCGCCATTGGGAAGAGTTGTCAATTAGCACAAGCGCAATGTATACTCACACTTGATATTTGGAACTGATATAGGTGTCCGTTGATCAACTGACATGCTATTCCTATTCGCTATCCAATTTTTTTTGTCCTTTGAATTTTTTGTTGTGTTTGCCTTGTCCTGATTTCCTATTTCTTCCACTCTCATTCCTTAGGTACAATAAGAGCAATTTCTAAGTGCAATAAGAGCAAATTTTAGGTGCAATAAGAGCAACTTTTAGGTGCAATAGGAGCAATTTTTAAGAGCTATAACTGCAATGTTTTAAGTGCAATAAATCCGGGTTCTAGTCATTACATATTATGGACACTACAATAAATCATTCCGCTGGCATATGACTCCAGAGATGTCATCCAATATTTTATGCCACTTAAGAGTTAAGACATGAAAGAAAACAGTCTCCCTTTGGCCTACGGCCTCTAATTAATCGGACATAATAGGAACGTGTTTCCCTATGACCTATGCCCCCTCAGGAGTCGGAGATAAAAGAAATTTGTTTTCTTCAACGCCCTATGCCTCCTACTCATGAAAGGTCAGGCATAAAAGAGCTTCTTATGTTCTATGTCTCCGGAGATGTTGGACACAAGAGAAATGTCTTTCCCTACGGCCTATGCCTCCTGAGGGTCCAAACATAGCGGAAACAGGCATTCACTTGCGTCGCAAACCTTACGACTGCTAACACGTATAACGGCGCCATAAACAATAGCAGATATCCATCACGCCCCAACAGCTGCGAGAAAAAAAGGGGCACGCGACTTACAGGAGATGTCACAACACAATCAGTCAGGGGGCAAAAACACGACATCGCCAACAAGGATGCACGAAAAAAGCGAAAGGCTTTACATCAGGTGTGGATGAATCATGCAAACAGAAGGACACGCAAACCAGGAAGAGACGCGCATACACAAAGAAGTATGAACACCTAGGGAGCGTCGAATGACCTTCCAGAGATGCCTGACCTCATGACAGCGGCGCAGATGGCGGCATACCTTACGCGTGCTTTCTCCCGGCAGACTCCAGTGTTCCTGTGATGAGTTCTGAATCTCCGGGATCGTACGTAGCTGGTTGGCAACACGCGAGGTTTGTGCGGTAAGTCCGCTGGTGATGGTTGCTTGGCAGCACGTGAGATTCGTGTCGTAATAGTCTTCAGGCGATGGTTAGTTACTTGGCAACAGGCAAGTATTTGGCGTTCGGATACTCGCACTGATCCCCAAGAATTGATGTTGCAGACTGGTTGGCAACAGGCGAAGTAAGTGTGGTTCTGGCGATGGTGAATGAGCAACACGAGAGATTTCTTGAGGTCAGATACTAGTGCCGATTCTCCACGAACTGACGCTGCAGACTGGTTGGCAACACGTGAGGTTGTGTGGTGATGATGCATGGCAATGCTAATGATCAGTTAGGAAGGTCTATTGGTGATGGTTGACGACGCGCTAAGTTTGCAAGACCAAACGTGCAATCTCATTAGGTTAGACTGTGCTGGCACTACCTCCAGAGACTTCGGTTCAATTTATAGATATATATACTAAGAAGATGTTACCATACCGATGTTATACTTTTGATACTTCTATTTCCACAACAATTGATGTTGCGTCTACTTTGGAAAATATAGGCAATCAAATTTTACTTGGTCAATTTCAGAACTACGGGACAAGGTCCGGCTTCAAACCAGGCAATGAGTGAGAACGTCTGCATACCCATCACGCCCAGCGCCAAAGAAAGAGCCATTCCGATGCACTGGCTATCTGGCAAAGCACGCAAATGCCAATATGGCGAGACGAAGTCATTTTTACACCGGTTTTAAAAAAGCACTTGGACGAAATGGAATCGTTTACGTCTCGCGGCTTGAGAGCTCTCATCCTGCCCACTGCATGGCGAGCCTCTTCGCTGCACAGCCTGATCAGTGAGTGTGGCCAGGGCGACACTATTGTGGGGTGTGTCATAGGATTGTTATGAACTCAATTATCAATGTTAAAACTAGGCAAAGATGATGAACATTGCTTAATTGGATGCAAGCTATCGATTTACTCCGAAATCAACTCCAGGTAGAGAAATTAGAATTTATCAAACCGTTGCACTTAATTAACTTTCATCACCAAAATCGGCTTTCCAACAGGAAAATCAATCGCAAATGTGATGGACTTACATTACACATGTGTACATCATCTCATTAGATAATAACACATAATTTGTTGGTGTCTCTTCATCTCGACCAGAAGGCCTGGATACTAGAAAATTCATCTGCTCAACAGTAAAGGGACCACCACCTTGCCTGAGTGTCGGAAGCTTAGCAGTTAGGACGTTTGAAGAACCTAAAAGAGGTACCAGATGCTGGACTTCCACTTCCTTCTCTGAACGAATAGCCATTTCTTTTTCTTTGAGTTCCTGAAACGCAAACTGACAAGGAGCTTATTAAAGACGGAAAATGGAAATTTATTCTTGAGAGAACTAGTAATATGAGAGAATGTCACGGCGGTTTTGCTGAAGTAATTAATATCAGCCAACGCGTACATATTAAAGACGCGATCCGCTGGTTAAAAAAAATAACTGTTATTTCAAGCCAATTTGGTCACTGCAACGAATTGCTTCAAGAAAGGAAGAAGCATTTATAACTTTGCTGATATGCGACAACTAATTTTTTGTGCTCTATAATGTCCTGCTGTCCCACGAATGTATCGTACCTAATAAATTACCGGTAATTATAATTAACAGTATAGGTACTAGTTCTGCTCTTCAGTACCATTGTACTATAAACAGTAGGTCGCCAGACATGTGGAACCCGCGTAAATTGGCGTCATTACGCTGAATAAGCGCGCATAATGTTGGGACCACACTAGACATTCGTAGGAACCACGTGATGCTAGGATGGGAGCTTCTATGTCGCTGATGCTACCGTATCTATGCTACAAACTGTATAAATATATGTCAAAACAACGAGTGAGTTGCCCATGCACGCTTCCACTTGTTTCTGTGATTGCATATGAGGCCCCGGCATAGCAAGTGTGAGCGAGGCCTAAGCAATAGCATCATAAGAATAGGATTATGAAACCAGAAGAAAGCCAGGTGGGCACAAAACAAAGATATCATAAAAAGTGCACAAGTGAAAATAACTTTCTGCTGGACAGCCCGCTGCATGGTAACATGCGCAGCAACGACACCTCAACACACGTGCGCGTGGCGGCTTGCGTATCACCACCTAGACCACGTTTGAACATTTACTCTTAAGATAAGGTCAGGCATAGGTCACATCCACTCGTTCACAAAGTGGCATAGTACACGGTAGTAGTGGACCTAGCGTGCGGCACACTGCACAGTTGTGCTGAAGGTCCCGGGAAAAATCTCCAAGCCAGGTAAGCGATCTTTGTGCATAGCGCTCAGTGCCTGTAATTAACAAACTTGCTCGGTGTGCACATAGCTACGGCTACCATGGGGGAACTTACCTTACGGTAGGGGACGCGGGTCGTTGAACCTTCCAAAAAATGCGCCATAGTACTAAGCGAACCGTGATCGGCTGCAGCTATAGCCTACTTATCCTCTGAGGCCAGTTGGCCTACATCTGCCGCACGAAACAGTGCATGTGGGTTTCCCAGTGGAAGGTGCAGTCAAAGTTGACTTTACCTTTACTCTAATCATACACTAGTGACATGGCGTACTGCTAGTTACATGGTTATTTTACCTACCATGTTCATACCTACAAAACGCTCGCATACATTAGTGGTAGGTATACATGCATTCTGTTTATACACTGGGGATACCTACTAACGTACTGCCCATGATATACGAGCATGTTCTGCGGTCATTCATACACGCATGGGCATCATATTAATCAACAACGGTGGCACCGCGGGGTTGGGATTCACGAGTCATAGCCAGGGTTACAGCAACAAAGTCGGTAGGAGGCTGACCTTTTGGAGAGCCAGGAGTTGAGAAAACTTGATGGTCCCAGGCGTCGGACTTGACGCATACGACCGGCAACGCTAGTCATAGCCGCAGCCTGTATACTGTATATACCTACCTGCCATCATTGTGGAACCGGATGAACTACGTGCGACTCCTGGGTCCACCTAATGTCCAACCTTGACTCAGTCTCCTTGGAGCTCAAAAATCAACTCCTTATGACTCCAGCTCATTAACATAACAGACCCATACTCATCCAACTCCTAGGACAAGTTACTTTCCAACTCCACGACTCTTGGCCATTAAAATGTTTAACGTCGACCGATCCAACCACGAACTTTGGGTATTTACTGATATTCTACGACGATGTTCAGAAATTAAAATAGAACAATCGCGGTATAGCGGCCGGCTAGAGTGCTAAGCTCTTGAAACTGAAAGTCACAAAGTTGAATACCAACCGAGACGAGCGTGCTCCTGCGGCCATTGGCGTGCTTACTCAGCATTTGATATCTGCACAGCTACTGCGGGGGTACTGACCTGTCCCAAAAATGGGGAGGGTCCGGGATAACGGGTTGTTGCTCATAAGAGCCTTTTGTCGATGGCGCCATAGCTCTTGACGATCCGTGGTCGACTACAGCCATGCACTTTTCTAAAGCCAGTTAGCTTTTATCTGCGGCACGAACAAGAGTGGGTTTCCCAGTAAGAGGTACGGTCAAGTTGACTTTACTCTTACATTTTACCTACATTATGTTAAAGCACAGACTAGATAATAATATGTTGTGCATAATAGATCATACATGAACTTCTTGCACTCCATTTATAACGAAGAAGACCATCCTTTGCGCATAGGCCCACGTGCGTTCCATGAACCATACATACAGGCACAAATACACTGCAGAATAAAACACGAGTACGAAATACAAGTGAAACGCAAAAAATCTAAAACACGAAGCAGTAGAAACATCCCGAACCTTGACCTGTCAAGCATCACATCTCTTACAAGTCTCGCCGCAATCCATCAAGTGATAGGAAAAAACTCATCAAGGAAAGCACTGCTCTTCTGACAATGAAGTTCATCAATCACCGCGCAGGCGCTGTATCACTCGGAAGTAGCGACTATTCATCATGTTGCCCAGAGACAAAAATATCGCGAATGCCATTGCGTGCAACAAAAGTTAGGAGGAGGAGGCAACAGTACACGCGCGTGTGTGCAGTTGGTCTTGGAAGTCTACGTGTCGATGCTGGACTTGCGACACGACAGGAGAAGACCGAGGAGTTAAAAAATGAGCTTGTTGAGCAAGAAACTAAAGAAGTTGCAATTTATTGTATTTGGAATTGGGAGTACGAAGTTGCACATAGAAGAGAGTCGACGATAGTTGATAAGTGATATGGCATGCAGGAGGATATAAGAGTGAAGCACACTGCAGCATAATATGCAAGTTATCTATTGAATTTGGAATCGGAAGAGCAGACATGAATTGAAAAGATTGGCGATGAGTCATGAATGACATACAGTGGGTCAATTAATTATCCCTAATGCTCTGGAAGCGGGTGTCATTAAATAAAAAAAAATAGAATTTATCACAATTAATATATAAACACAACGTTGCAGAGTACGTAGTTGTGCTACTCTCGCTTTTAGCCATACAATAACTAGCGCCGGCATTGTTTCTTCAATATGATATGCGAATACATGAACAACAGCGAGCGCAGAAATTCATTTAGACGCAATTACACACTAATTAAAATAAACGCGAAAATATTTTTTCACTTCATCATAAATCAACAATAGCTATTGCATAAATATTTTTTCCCCTAATTGATCAATAAATGAGGGCTAATTTTATTTTTTCAATTGATACGCCAACAGTAGCAACAGTTTCTTCATTAATTGATTGGTGCACTAATTATATGAAGCGAACGCAGAAATTCCTTCTTTATTTATTGATACGCCAACACGCAACGAAGGCAGAAATCCTTCCTTTCTCATTTGGCATTAATTGATATACCAATAATTAACCAACGGCAGACATCCATTACTTACGTTTTCATTAACTTTACACTAACTCAAGTAACAAGCGCTACAAAATCCTTTCGACTTACTCGTATTAACGACAGGAAGAAATAAAATTCCTGCATTTAGCACGGCGATATAGAAACCTTAATGGCAGATTCGGCAGCTATTTTGAGCCCGGGAAAATTTGCTCCCAGCGCACGCTTTCCATTTGGGAAAGAGTTAATCTGAGGGACTTTATTGAGCAGCGAGAGGCGGCGGCTGCGGGGCGGGTGCTGTCAATAGCAGACCTGGCGATAGGAAGACCACTGGAGGATTGCAGCACCGGTGCAAACCGATTGAGACGGACGGGTGTAGTTAGCATTGCGGTGCTATATGAGTGAACTATTGGGATCCCGTGCACGTGTTGGCAAACCCATCTGAGATTCGGGGCTATATATTTGGCATTAGAATTTGAGACAATCCAAACCAGTGGAAGTATAGCGTCAGAATTAAGGCTGGATATGAACTATTCCGTGCAGGCGTCTGCACAACCATCGAGACCCACAAGTGTAGTTAAATACGGTTAGCGTCGAGTCATGAGTCTTGCGGTACTACAACCAAAATTAGGTGACTACAAATAGCATCTAGCATTATTAATAAAATTAAAACTTACACCCGGACGTCAAAAGAAGGTTCATAAAATACAAATGAAGCACTGGGCTACCCTGCAGGCCGTCCAAATTAAGCGCTGCTAAGAAGTGACAATATGGTATTGAGAAAATATAAGACTAATGATTCGCATCGTTAGACAGGAAACAAGCTACTATGTACTGGCCATAAGGCATGTTTCTCGGCATGACCAACATCACCAATACCGTTAACGCATACAGCTTACCGCCATCACAAGTTACAAACAACTAGCACTTTCACCGGTAACACTAATGAAAACAAAAATCCATTCATTACTGATTGATACATTACACTACTGTAATACATATCATTGACCTCACATTCCCTTAGGTATCTACCACCATCACTATTATCATCAGCCACTTGATAACACATCTAACACCACTGATCTCTTTCCCCACCCATCATGTTATAATTACTGGTGTCCCATCACACCCATCACCTTTGATCTCCCAAACCACGGACCACCAACACTGCCACGGCAAAACATCACCATCACTCTCACGTCATGATACCCCCCCCCCATCCCTTCCAGATCACTATCGCACACTATACGCACCACAACGCGCCCACGCCCCCCACCCCCCACCCCCACACACACATCAGCAATGCACACTATACGTACCAATAAAGCAGCAAATTGCCCCAAATGCTCCAGACCTCAAGTTTAGGGTCCATCACCGGCACGCTAACGACGTCGCTGCGACGCTTACCTCCTCCACTCATGTTTTTCCCCGCCGTTTTTATCTCCAATTCCTAAGCTAATGAATTTATCATCGCCGTAACGACAGGTCGCCGCTTAATTAGGGTCCCAGGTGCGAGCAGCGCAACAAACCTATTTATTTCCAATCAAAAAGCTCGTCGTCAAACGTAATTAAATAAAGCCGGTTGTGATCAGTGGTACAAGTAGGTCGGGATGATATCGCAAGATTCAGTGTATCTATGGGAGCAGAGAAAGTCAGAGACACTTGACAGAACACAGCGCGGGCACTACTCAGGGAATGAACCAGTATATACTGAGGTGCGTAGCTACATACAGCAAGGATATGGTGTGATTACGGTAGAATTTAGTGATGGGTCGGATGTCATTTTTTGGACATCCGCGGATGCGGATCATTAAGCGTTCTGATATCTGCGGATGCAATTGCGGATGTTACCATCCAAATATCTGCGGATGTGGATGTTCAAAAGAGGTGCAGATGTTCCGCGGATGCGCATATTCGCCCCACACACCCCTTCTGACGACGGCAGTTGGCACAACACTTGGGAAGAAAACTTAGATGGTGCTTTGTTGACAGGGACAGCGCTTGCACACATTCCAATCCAAATAAGAATTCGTAAGTTTTTAGCACTATGGATGAGTTTAGTGTACAAACCGGCGCATCCGCACCTCCTTTGCTGCAGATGCGGATCTTTAGCGGATGGTACAGTTCTGATATCCGCAGATGCGGATGCGACTGCGGATGTTATCATCTTAGCATTTGCGGATGTAAATGCAGATACGGGTGTCAAAAAAGGTGCAGATGTTCCGCGGATGCAGATATTCGCCCCATCACTATTAAAATTGATGAATAATTTAATGGAAATTAAACTACATCAGAACAGTTTTTCCCGAGCCCCAAAACAGGGTATGTTAAAATGAACCGATCTTGAAGAAACTCCAGCTACATACTTGCCTATCTCACACCCACTGCAGCCAAACAACGAACTAAGTTGCACCGACCACGTAATAACTGTATTCACCGAGTAAAGTTCACCTACCTAGCTACAGCTGCATTTAGAAACTGCAGAGCACAGATACAAAGAAGCCAAAACATCGTGTAACCCAAGAAGTAGTATGAAAACATCACCGAGATAGCAATCGACAGAAGATTCCGTCCATAAACCAACCAGCGGAGGGCTCCAGCTCTTGTATAGAGTCAGCCAGTTGTAAAGATACGTCCAGCAGATTAACATGATCTTACCAGCAGACCAACGCTTGAACCTTGTCAAACGAGTCCAGAGTTAAATTCGACAAGAGCAGAGCTACAACAAGGTGGGGTCAACAAGCAGCTCTGTTTACAGATTCGGTCCGTTGGGAGGAATTGTTGAACGTTTACACATTTGTTCGTTGAGTGGAAATTACTGAAAGTTTACGTATTGGTTCCCAGAGTGAAAATGTTGAACGTTGATATATTAGGTGCGCTTGGTTAAAATGGTTGAAAAAATCAATAGAAATAGAGTTGACTACAAGCAAAAATTGAACAGCTTCACTTCTAAGCTGCTGTTACACACGTGGCAAAAAACATAGTATTAGGCCTAGAACCTATTTGGAGATTTAAAAAGGGAGCAAGAACAGTTAATCAGTAAAAATGTTAACTAATAAGGGAAACACACGAGTCAGTAAAACCGGCAAGACTGGAAACAAGGCAGACATAAAGGCGTGCAAAATCTGCGATTCGAGAAAAGGCCCGACCGGAAAACGAGTTGGAGGCATAAACGCATGAGTAGTAATTTGCAATACTTGAGAAGGACAGGTTCCATATAGGGATGTACAAATCACAAGCGATGTAGTGAACAGACTGGTCTAAGCAGTTGAAGGCCTGAAGGAAAAATAAAATGAACGCTATATAAACCACACAAAGCTTTATAGTTAATACGTCACAAAATAATTCAGCAAGAATCATGCTCAACTATGGAGTAAAAAATTCTGTACGAGCTAGTATACTTTAGTACGAAGGCACTACTTTACCCAGTTTGGACCTGGTTTCGGGTTGAAGCGTTTGTGTCCTTACATAAACGGGAGTGGTTGGTTTTTCAGTGTGTATGGAAACTCTACATACGCATTGGGGAAGCACATGGATCGCTGCTATGTTGTAACCAGGAAAAGCTAGGCCAAAAACTTCCCATGCATGCAGCTCAAGATCTCTGCTATACTGGAACACGACGCCAGGAAAAGCTAGGCCAGAAACTTCGCTCCGGATGAGAAGTAATGGCCAAATTTGTGCTGAAAAGAAAGAAATCGAGTAAGCAAACTACGTTCGCAGGGCTCCGTCGGAAACGTAAGAACTGGTAGGTCTCCCTATGGTATTGGCCGACTCTTAGCAAGATTAAAACTCCACAAAGTCTTCGCTTAGCTTGCAGACCGCTCGCTGATCACGCGCGCCAGGGATTCGCTAGTCTTAGACGTCTGATTACTTCCTTCCGAGATAAATATTAAAGAAATAATTGCAGATTTGAGAGTGTTTGGTCGTAAGATTGTTCGTTTAAACGCCATCAACTTTCTGTAAAAGTAAAAAGTGTCTAAAAATAGTAAAATACATGGCTCAGAAGCTTGTGGTCTCAGTACGGAGACTTTAAAAAGGACGAAGTAGATGGAAACTAAAAGTAAAAACCTAACCATTAGGTAAGCCCATAATACACACTTGCAGGGCTGGACGGCTTCAATGGTTTGGTTTCCAGATTTGGGATTATTGTACTTGTCTCTTTTAAGTTTACCATGTATTTTCTTACGAACTTTTCATCTCCATCAGCTTACGGCGATGCGCAATTAGCAGAAGTTTTGTATTTTTCTTAAGTAAACATTTCTAAAGTAGAGTACCTTGTCACTTTTGCCTAACCTCTTCAGCTGTTACCATCCTGTATACAGCAGCGCGCAAAAGTTAAGGGACAGAAAAACAATTATTAAACCTTTATTACAAATACAATGCTGAATCAAGAGGCTTGAAAATCAACATAATTCTATAGTTAAACATTTTGTATTTATCGTGATAAAATCTGAGAACTAAAATATTACGTTTTTCCTCGGTGCAAAAGTTGAAGCGACACCAGAAAATATTGAAATCTGAATAAATTTTAGCCAAGTAACATAATTTTCAAAAGTATTTATTAGTAATTACCGGTAGTAAACATTCCACTGTTCTGTATAAGTATAACCTCATTGCATCGTTTGCTGCATGAACTTATTATTTTGCACAAAAACTGCGGGGACGCTTGTTTCACTCATCATTCAAAAATTCCCATAGGCTAATGTATCCTGATTTCTAGAATTTTTGGCTTGAGCCCAATCTCCAATGATCTTTTCCACACGTTTTCAATTGGACTGAGATCAGGACTTTGAGATGGCGAATTCATACCTGCTAACCGTTCATCCTTGAAGAGGTGGTAACTGCACTAACAATGTAACAAGAAGCGTTGTCTTTCATGAAAATGGATGATGGCATGCATAGGCTAGTTGCAGTTCTTAAAGATGGGACAGCATGCTGGGAAAGTAGCTCCTTATTTATGCACTGCACTTAGAGAAAATTCGATGCACTTACGTGCATCAAAATTACATGCATTTTTGTCCCAAAACTGAAACACGAAAGTGCATGATAAGGAGAAAGTGCATAATGTTGATGCATATAGGGTCCTATGATGCACTTGGTCACGTTGATGCACTTATATGTGTTTCGGTTTTGGGATAAAGCCGATGATGCACATAGATCCATCAAAAACGGGTACCAACTGAGTAGACAAAATTTCGAATTACAATAGCGATCTGCGTGTTAGTAAGTAACCGCGTTCAGTTTCGCAAGTTAACAAAACGAGAAAGCTTTTGTTAACTTTCTTTTTGCGGAAATATGTTTTTTCTGACTGAAATACGTTTTTCTTTTCTATCTGCTGCGATGACACACCAAACTACGCCATGAAACACCTACGTGCATCCTGATGCTTCTCTGTGAAACTTCTACGTGCATCGAAACTTTTCTCAGTGTGCCGTAGGTATCTTCTGAACAATGCAGACGAACTTAATGGTCCTGGCCCGACAGCAGGAATGATTTCCCCTACAATAAAGCTACCTCCGTACCTACTTTACTGTTTCTTGACGCACTTTGGAGTTATCCTTTCAACTACTTTACGCCCAACGTACATTATTCCATCAGCACAAATCACATCGGACTTTGATTCGTCACTAAAACGTGACGGATGCCCTTTGTGCATCCCACCGTACGACGCGTTCTTCGGCAAACGGTTAGTCTCAGTTTTTTATTCTTCTTGGGAATCAGACGTTTTGAAGCAGGAACTCGCGCAAGTAATTTAACCAGTTTGAGTTGACGTGCAATCGTAAACAGACGCACCTTGCTGCCAGATAATTCACCCAGTTCAGGAGCAATTTCAGCTGCAGACTTGGAACGGTCCTTCATGCTCTGTTCCATTTATCGTGCTGTCTTCTCTGGGAATGGTTTTTGGGAGCTCTGCCCCTCTCCTCTCCCGAAACCTAATCAGTGATAACCCTAACTTTTTCCAACCTAATAATGAATTAGCTGTAGTATTATAAGAACGTTTCAGCCTCCCGAAATAAATACTAAGCTCTTCTAAGAGAGGAAAAGGAAGGGATATAATAGTATGTCGATAGTCACAGGAAACCCATGCACAAAGGTGTTCCCACACAGGATCAACGCGCATGGGAACAGCAAGTCGGGGAAAGAAAAGAAGAAGAACAGACTTAATAATGAAAACGCAACGGTCGAACTTACTAAGGAAGGAACGAAGGGCGGAAGAGCAGAATTATAATATGATTCCCATTCGCATGTTTACTTCTACGTCCCTTGAAAGTCGGAGCCACTCTTGGTTATAATTTCATCAAGATCAGTAAAACGACGGGACACAAGAAATCGGAACCATCTTATTCATGGAACTGGAAATTTTACTAGGCCGTCTTTGGGAATCTAGGCCCAATCTAAACTTGGAATAGCCAACCGGGCAGGTGCTTGGGAAATCAGCACGGTTGCAACTCTCCAAAAAATGAGATATTTACAAGCAGCAGCAACAGGTGGTGCGGCGCGACCGCTGCCTGACCGGCATCGGTAAGCGCGGCGACCAACAGATGGCACCACCTTGAAACACTACAGACGCTGCAGCGACCAGCATCTCAATTGGCTCATATTGCGTGGCAGGTGCAAAATCAATTCTATTTATATGCGGGGGGCAGCATGCTCCGGTAATGCTTACTATTTTCTTAACTCCTCGAGGGATTTACATCTCTTTTAAAATGAGTATTTTTTTAATTTGGTTCGAATAAGCTATGAATAAGAGACAACCGCTAGATGGATATACAGTACGTACTTGAGCTAGTTCCTTATGAGTTAACATGTTAACTTTATCCGACACGGGTTGTCCCCTTTCGAACAACGAAATAAATGGGAACAAAATGACAATTTCTAATTGTGAAATTCACAGACTATTCGCTAATGTGGGTATTTGAAGAAAATTAACGTTCCATGGCATCACGTGTTGCGACTGAACCCCAAGTTTCTCAGAGTGAAAGTATTCATTGTAATTTTCTTCCGAGTACGCTGGTCCCTACTATGAGATTGCGCGGTATAATGAAGAGATAGAAAAACTACATGGAATCTCATCATAAATAGGTCACATGGTTTTATATTTTTTTTAATAGGCTCAAAATTTTTTGCTCCAGGTATCCGATTTATGTGCTCTTGACTCGTAAATATATATAGCTAATCCAACACATGGAACAAAAATTTTTGAACTTAAGAGAAAAAGGTATAAAAGAGGAGACCCATACTGAAGACTTCTGACGTCGACGCTAGGTTCACCGAAATATTCTTTACGTGTCTAATGATTCAAATCAAACTGATAATCACTCCAAAAACTGACTTAAAGTGTCTAATAATTAAATTTCCTATGTTGAGAGGCCAGCAAACAACATAGCTATTGAGGAGAGCAACGGCAGAACTTTCTAGTTCCTTTCTATTCTCGTATGTGCTACGACCATGAGCTAGTATAGAAACTATGAACACTATACCTATCGAAACACATGTACCATGCGTTTGCTTCAAGATTTCTTCACTTGTTTGGTTTCTTGAGGATTATCAAGTACCGTAATTATTAATTATTATCGTACAATTTGTGTTTAACCTCCACAGTCGAGAGGATTATTAAGATATGGATTGGCGCTAAAATATATACCGTACAATATTATACGGGTTTCTCGATTAATATCTAAACTAATACCTATTCTAGCACCATCCTCTAAGAGTAAAAAATAATAAACTGAAATCGGCGACATGGTCTGATGTTTACTGCAGCGCTAACAACGCAACAGCGGAAACCAAAATACGGAGGATATTGGCGGAATTTCACAGCCAAACGTCGCGTGTTCCGAAGAAAAACACGCGAGAGAAGAAGGCTCACTCAACACCAAAAAATTCCCATTCCGACGCCATTCCTATACAAAAATCCAGCAGCAAAGAGAAGACTTTACGATATCGAGGATTGCCATCCGGTCGCCTAACAAAAACTCGGGAGAAAAACCAGCACGCAACGACTAACTGGATTTCATCAATCGTAAGCTGAGCAGTCGACACGGGAAAGTTTCGGACTTTTATTCCTCTCAAGCATCGGCTTATTGATGGAAAATCAAAGCGTACGGCGAGGCTGCGGCTGAGCAAACAGGCGGATTGAAAAGGGAAACGCCAAGACAATCAAACGCCTGGGCTACGCGAAAACAAAATTCGGAACCAATTGAGAGGGAAAAACAACAACTTTTGCGACATATATATTTGAATCGAGTGGAGACGTAATAAAAACATGAAAGTGGTTAAGGAAAAGCATTGTTCAGAATTTCCTAAGACCATTCGAAATGGAGAAGGATTTGAAAAGTAAAATTACGCTGAAGATATGAAACCATGCAAGAAAAATTATTCAGGAAAATCTTCTAACCCATTCCGGCAGACATTTGAAATGAGCTACGAGTTGTTTCGTACAAAAAAGATTTAACAAGACAATCCCCAAGCAAAATCATATACAATGTTCTATATTATATGTAATGCAAGCTACCATTCATGTTATGTTATCATTATATATAATAAATTAACATAACTTAGGCTATTATATATATTTTTGACATTAATTATGTGAACAGTTCAATGGCAATAGTTCGCAATAGACATTTAAAATTGAAGTATAATCTATTTCTCAATGATGGGCATCGGAAGAGAGGAAGAAAAGCGGCGCAAGTATTTCAAGCAAAAGGAATTCCACATATTGAGCACCGCATCGCCAGGAGGAGCAGCAAGTCTGAAAAGAAGAAGAAGAGAAGACCAACGACTGTCAGTAGGTATAATATGAAAAAGTGGAAATGTGACAGCGAAACTCAGAGTTTCGAGCCCAAAAACAAGAAAGAAAAACACACAAAACACAAGCCGACCGCCATTAAACCAACTCATTGAATTACTGCTCAGTGTTGTAACGCTGAAAACTTTTTGTAGGTAAGAAAAAAGTGCGATGAAAAACTGTCTAATAAGCAAGTAGCGCCGAACTTTATCGCAGGCGACGCTTCGAAACAATTAACTTTAAGTCTTTGAGAATTTAAGCATTCAGGCGTCAGCTTTTACAAAATAAACGTAAAAACCTACGTAGCAAGTAAAACTCCCAAAACTCCCGGTCATTTAAATATTCACACCGAATTTGCAAACCTGGAAAAGAACCTGACAAACAAGCAAACCCAGTCCAACGGTGAAAAAGTCTGCAGAGATTTTTTTTTCTTTTTCTTTTTTTACTAGAACAGAACCATACCATAAACGGCGCTTCAAAAATCCGCACTGCTTACTCTGAGATCCTTCACCTTTTACTAAAAAAAATCAAAAATCTGATAACAAAGAAAACTGTACGCCTCCGAGCGCCAGCGTTGGCTCCAAAAAATTTAGCTAACAATAAAAAGCCTTGTATCCCAAGAAGAACGTTCCCATAACAATGTTGTCCTCAAGAGAAACCGAACTTTTAGTCAGTGGTTAACTTTACATCGTGTGTACTGTTGGCTATACGTAAGAAATAGCGCTTCTGAACCGAAAAATATTTAAAATCAGGCACGAAAGCGTTTCAAAGGTTCACAAAAACCTTGGTAATTACTTAGCATGGACAGCCAAAGACTTTAAAATCCTCCAACAAAGTCGGAAGCATCAGATTTTCAATGCCCGTTGTTAGCAAAAAAAAAAAATTAAACAAAAGCCTTCGTAACAAGCAAGAACCACCGAACCTGCACTCCACCCACGCAACAATTCAGGACGGGCACTAAACAATAAAAAGTAGAAACTGTAATCACCAGCGACGTCGTAAATCACTTTACGACATTTCCAGAAACTCGCAAACCTTGCACATTATTCGGGCGTGGGCGCGAGCTCCCTGTGAGACACAACACACCTGAGGGACGCTGCGTGTACCCTGCGACCCCGCGGAGCTGCATAAGACATTGACCATCCGGGCGAAACCGCGACAAAAGGGAACGAATTTATCAGAGTGGTTACGGCGCTTGTTCAGTTCGTAACTGTATTTACGGTTCGAAAGTGCAATTATTAGTAGTCGGAGCGGCCAATCAGATTATTATTAGATTCAGTGTTTTACAACTCGAGGCGTAGCGCGGCGATTAAGGAGTATCTCCCATTGTAAATCCTTTCTCACAGCGATACAAAAAGCCCCCAAACTAACTCTCTGGGAGTCGAATCGACTTCACAGTATCTATAATGGTGTGGTGACGTAACGGCCCCCATGGCCAATGCTCACGGGTAGGCAGCAGTTAATCGGAAGAAAGAAACACGCATACGAATAAAAAGACTGCTGCTCGATTGTATCAGAATTGACACAGGGCTGCTCGTTCATGTGCATATTATTAGCAATGGCATTTATGTTGGCTCTTACAACATACGGTATTATACTTGACCGCTATCTGAGATAAGAATAGATTTCAATAAAACCCACATGAAGGATCAGCGGGCGTTCCTAGTTGCCGGGCCCATAATGACACAATTGAACATCATTTTTTTTCCTTCGCAAGGCGGTCTGCTCCTCCAGTTCCGGTTCTGAATGCTCTCTGGTGTACGAGTTTGGGGACGTCATTGCTGCCTTGCACTAGACTTGTTGGGCTTCACGGCAGCAGTAAACGAAGTATTACCGTCGCCATACTCAAGAGGCCTAATGGAAGATAGAAGACCCGGTCCAGTGACGCCACAGTGCCCGTGAGCAGATCTTAATTAAGCAAGCAAGGCATAGTTCTGGAAACCGTGACATATCTATTGGCATCTAGCACCAGCACTGTAATTAAGGTAGCAATAAATAAAAAAAACGTAACGTTAATTGAAAACGGCGTCACAAGAAATGTAGGTAATGCTGATAGAGGACAAGAAAAAATTATAGAAAACGGACCGGCGTATCATCTCTCCCTCGTTCCATTCAAACTAGTTCCCGTAAAATAAGTGAAGATCGATCCATAACGTTTGGAGTTATGACTTTTTTTAGGAAGGTAATTAGCTTTTACGAAATAGGCAGAAAAATGTTTCCACAGTTCTATAGGCCTAGCAACAACAGTATGAAAGCCCGGCTAGTACCTACCTACTTCACGTTTTGAACACGTCACATTACCTATATGCAGTACTTACCGTAACGGTGACAAACACGGGCAGAAAATACTGGTAAAGGTTTACCTAAGTCTCTTCCACAAGACTTATTCATTAGTGTCTCGTCCCGTCAACACCCGGAATTATCCAGACAGGGGGCTCATCCGCCCGCCCTTGTGTTTTAATAGAATAAATACAAAGCATCGAGCCAGGACTCGATCTGGGGACCTTTAGATTACCACGCCGGTTCTCTACCAGTAAGCCACAGCAGCTAAAAGCAACGCAAGCACACGAGGTACTTGTGCTGCCCGCTGCAGGTCCCAAGATCGAGTCCTGGCTCGATGCTTTGTACTTATTCATTAGCATGAAGCGGTGCTAGCTATTTGCGCGGTATACCACTCGCTTGGCAGATCATACCAAGATGTGAACAGTACTGAAACTATACAAACTAGAGCACTCTGAGAGGGCATACCTCCGCCTAAACAAGGCAAGGCGGGTAACGAAAAATTCAAATTGGTTCTGAAAATATTACTTCCTTTGCATGAGCATCAAAATCCAATCATTTGTGCCCTTTGACAGTAATAACAGCTTCTGCATTTTTTGAAGATTCGTTCATAACTTTTCGAGTAATGTTGCTAACAAAATTTTGATCATTTATGTGTTCTAACATTTAATTCTAACAATTGCTCTAAATTTCATAAGGTTCAGTACATAACTGTTTGAGTTATTTTTAAGAGGTGTACCGATACTATCGGTATCGGTACCCCATGTATCGGCCATTTTTGGGGGTATCGGCCAGAAAAGTGCCAATTTTGCCGATACTGCCGATACTTTTAGATAAACGATGCTAATTTGAATTCGGTGGATGCGGCGACTTTTTGGCGCCTAAGTTCAAGGAGCGGTAGTTGAAATTAATCAAGTAATTGAGGGCATTCGTTGTTTAAATACAATATGTAATATAAATATTGCCTCAAAATCCTAAACAGAGCAGGAAGATTGCTGAGAATCGTCTAGTGAAAATTCAGTCACTCATCAGCTGCTAACGTCAGTGTTGTCCTGCTGCAGGAGATGTAAGAAACGCAGCGAAAACTTATGCAAAAGCTTCGTTTTTTTTTATACTGAAAGTCAAGCGAAAAGTTTTGCGAATTGCAGAAGCTAGGATGTAGTAGAACGACTGCACTAGGCCTATATGACGAATACTAGGCAGTGGGAGTACGATAATTGGGCTCTAACATCGCGGACGTCGCAGGTCCGATTATTTTTTGAAAGGTTCTTCATGATTTATTGTTATAGGAAGTGCTTTAGCATAACTACATTTTCGGCACTAGATTACTTACTTCAGCATCATTTTCAACTGTCGAGATATCTGCGTTTCACTTCCGACTGTTCATCCTTTTAGCACTCTCCCACACCACTTGGCAGGCATGGCTTAAACCTAATTATAGACTATTTCTGTAACTATTTAATAAAGCTGCATCTGCAGCAGCTACTTTGTACCAAATGAGTTCTGTATAGCTCTCCATTAATTCTGTAATCAAAGACAGTGCATCTATAGACGGTCAGAAGGACAACTGACATTTATTCATCTCCCTACATGCGGGCATGAAAGGATTAAAATTAGTTCACACAATGGTCGTAAAAGCTTAACAAACGCATCTCTACATGCAAAATATTTTGCAGCCATGTTCTCTGGAAAGATTGACAAGTCTGGTGGTCATATACCTACCCGCGAACTTCGACGGCAATGACCGCATAATCGAACGCCGAATTTCTGTAAGAAACGCTGCAAGCTTATCCAATTCTAGCCATATGTACAAGTTTGCAGGTCATCCGACGTCACTTGGATTTGTCTAAGCTTGCATTCATTTGACTGTCGGTGCTGTTGCCTCTTATTTCTGCGCTTTGTTCGTGTGCTTTTCAGTGCTTAGGTTTCACGACCTGACATTCATCAGGCGTGTTTAATTGGCGTACTTCCAGTGATGTATCTGATCAAATTAGCTAGCCTGAATTCAGCAAACGTCGCACTCAAAACTAACTACACTTGCCACATCGGATCGACGTTCAGGTATTAGCTACATGTGTTACCGAGAGCCACATTCAGACAAAGATAAACTAGCTAATCATATTAGCCTACAATTTTCTGAAATCGCTTTGGAGTAATCGTTTTCAATTGCAATGCTAGCTTTAGCTTCATTATTGTCAACAGCAATTTTAGCACGATTCACGGGCTACCAAATACTATGCTTATGTCACCTCGCGAAGACGAAGAGACGTGTAGAATGCCTAGAAACCTGTAATAGCCTGTAACGCATGCACCAGAATATTCACCCATAATTTTCATATATAGGTATTCTCGAGGAATTTATGTATCATTTAACTTCATTTCAATGAAAATAATTATATTTCAACAAATAACCGAATTAATTTATAAGTAGGTATCCTCTTTGATATTGCTTTTTTCTAGAAAAGTATCGGTATCGGTAATTTTTAGGTATCGGTATATCGGTATCGGCTGATAGCTAGGTAGGTATCGGTATCGGCAGCAAAAGTGATATCGGTACACCCGTAGTTGTTTTTCTAAAACCATAAAATCAACCATGCACAATTTAAACACAAAAAGATCAAGAACTTTGTCATTTACTCTTCATCAAACCACCCTAACAAATTTCATGAAAATCCGTCCATAACTTTCTGAGTTGTGGCACGAAGAAAAAAGAGGCAAACAAACTGTTATGCGGATCTCAACCAAAAGTTAATCATCAGTTACTGCTAACATGCCTAACAATCCCTGTAAATTTCGTAAAGATTTGTCCATAACTTTTTGAGTTATCTTGGTGACAGATAAACACACAAAGAGACAAACACCACAAAACATATCGGTGGAGGTGATAATGCTGAGCAAAGTGGGTTAGAGAGACAATTAACCACAATAGCTTCGTCAAAATGACACAAAACCGAAACAATTCGGGGCGAATAAAAGTGTTAGAGACGTAGCTAGCACAGCTTCCTGAAAATGCCACAACGCCGAAACATATCCAGTGGCAGGGAGTTACAGACCCAACTAGCCTAGCTATATCACTAACGAATGACACACAACCGAAAACTATTCCAGGCGAGGATAGTTATAGCGACGCAATTAGGCTACAATAGTGATCTGTTTGTTACTATGAAAGAGTGTCTCGCTTCACACGTGTAACGAGACTAAGTAGCTTTTTTCACTTTCTTTTCGTCGAAATACGTTTTTCTGACTGCAGAGCCTGCTGCGATGACACACCAAACTACGCCATGAAATACCTACGTGCATCAAAATTTTTCTAAGCGCAGTTTCAACACCATAAGTGGTAAATAATTAATGAGAAAGACTGTTAGCCGGAAGAGCTTCATCAAGTGCCACAAACCAAAACAATTCCGGACGAAACTGGTTAGAGATGTAGTTAGCTATATTAACAGCTTCATCAAAGCCATGCAGGGATTCAATAAACGGAAGCATTCCATTTCCATAATCACACTTATCACACAGGAAGGATAACAACGCAATAGCAAAGTTTCTACAGCATCCTTAGGCCCTGCAAAAGTGCAGCAGGCAGACATATCGTCTCATCCTCTTGCAAATCTTTCCGGAACATCTGCTCATCTTCCACGCTCCAGCTTTGTTGAGCCTTACTTGAAAAACTTCAGGAAAGCCAGGATTGTAGAGAGCTTTGGGGGGACGAACGATGCCGCTAACGGAAAGCCACATAGAGCAAAGCCGAGCTGTGGATTTACGACGTCGTTGTGAAGGAAAGCAAACGGGACTGCCAGTGTATTATTTCGCATTGAAAAAATATTCTAAAATACAAGTACCTATTAAGTAGGTGTATGGTCAAGCAAGACAGAAAATAGGCCTATTTTTTATTTTTTTTTTTCTTTGTCGCGGAATTTGGGGATGAACGAAAAAAAAAAACAAGGAAAACAAATTACATAAATAACTGAAGAACTGTCTTTTTATACTGATCGCAAAGATATCGTTGCAAGCTGTAGCTGCAAAAGCACCAAAAATATATATAACTCATAGCTCTGCTAGTCCAAAGGAACAGATATTTGAGTCCGTTTTGGCGTTAAGCTGATCCAATTTTCTAGCTTTAAGCACACGCACGACCCATACCTGCAGGGTAGAGGGAATCCTGAAGTATAATTATAATAAGACACAGTTGAATGGTTATTTGGTTACTCGCTTGTTTGTTTGTTTCTTTGGACTGTCTCTCCGTCCCGATATTAGGGACTTAGATTGGAAAAATTTCATCTACTGGATAACTTGATGAAACAGTAGGAAATTCGGGTCCCAGATTACTATAAAAAATATAGATTGAACTAAAGCTAATATCATAAAACAAATATACGATAGTCGACAAATTTGATAAAAAATCTTGACGTTTCGGGAAAGATCAGATTCTCATCATCAGAAATTCGCATAAAAAGCTAGATATAAAGGAATGACAAAAACGAAATTTTATTCTGTATGAGCTAAGGACAGTGTTTGCCTGGAGAGAACCAAAGGCAAATGACCGCAGCGCGCAACGAGGGTCCCTATATAAGTAACGGACGGCATGGGAATCGGAGGGAAGCGGGCAAGCACAGTCGGACGCAAAAGTGTCAATCATGGATCGTGACGAGTGGCACGGCTGAAGACATTATGTTGAGGCTAGGTTTGACTTTATGAATGTATAATGATTCCAGAGTTCCGAGTTCTATTGGATTAGATTAAGCTATTATAGAGAAGTCTTTCCTGCTAATTGGATGGTTGTTTTGCTCTTTCCCGAAACGTCAAGATTTTTTTATCAAATTTGTCGACTATCGTATATTTGTTTTATAACATATATAGTATCTGGAATATGCTCGAGCTAGTACTGCAGTTTCTGAAGCCCGCTTCGCATAGACAAATAATTACGTAGGTACCATTTCCTTCATTTTTTAATATAGCTTACAAGAGGCCTCTATCTTGCGAAGGGAGTTTTCATTACCGTCGTCCATATTCTATTTCGCTTCAGTTTTCCTTAGCTGAATTTCTTCGTGGCAGTTCAAAGTTGACGCTGCGCACAGAACAAAGCATTTTTAATACTTAAAACTACGACCGCAAAATTTAGCTCCTTAATTACGGTTTTACTGCTGGAATCCAGGATGCAGAAGAAACGAGTAGGTATCTTCAATGATTTTTGATTGAACTGTATCTTCTTGGTGCTACTTGACTTTCAAGCACTTCAAACTCTTTGCGCTTTTACGTGCATGAGGGAAATTTTGCTCTCCTCAACGTATGATGACACAGTTTTGCTTGATTTACTCGATGGAAGATCAAGCCTACAGGTATGATCGAGGCATATTTTGCATCACAATTCGTACCAGAAGCAAAAATAACAAAAAGCTTCATTACAATATTATTGCCGTCATTTTAACAACTGGGTACTCTAGTTCTTCTCTAGATTATAACGCTAGTAAGCAAGTATATTGCGGCGGGATTCTTTCAATTGTACGTTAATCAATTCCACACTGCCAATCCAAATCTGTCTGAAAACAGGTTTTGCCCATCAGGTCCAAGTAATCATGTACAGTTTCCTGTATTTCACAAGTGCTTTGGTAACAATACGCCCCCTGGGATAACGTAGTAGAGTTTCATAAAAGTCTATAACTACGATGAAGCCACTGACGAGCGCCCGAGAAACTCGACGTGCTAGTCAAGCTTCAGCTGCAGCTCGAAAATCAGCATCAAATGAAGATTTAGCAACGGTTCTTCACTTCGCAACAGCAAGACCAAAATACTTTTCTGTAGATCAACAATTAACAGCAGTTCTCAGGTTCGCTAGAGCAGGAAAAAAGAATACTTCATTTGTAGATCAATGTCAATTAATTAACACTCGCCGTTATGTCGAGTGCCGTGGCAGCCGTTGAAGTCCGAAGTTAATTCTACGGAGTATAAAGCCTAGTTCCGTAAAATCTACGGAGCATAAAGCCTAGTTCCGTAAAACCGGCAACAAATAGAGAAAAATTGATGCCGCCAATGAGTAGAGAAAAGTTATGTTACTTACCTAGCTTACTGAAATGGGTTAGTTTCAAGCCTTCATTTGGTACAGGTCGCCTATTGCGACGAGAATAGCAAAAGAAGAAAAAAAAGAGAGTTCGATTCTTGAGTGACATTATCGTACGATTTTTTCGTATCACTGTCATTGCAGATCTACAACTTCGTGATACATCTTCCCAGCTGATTGATACTTGATACTTAACAGCTACCTACTTGCTCAAATTAACTGGCCGATTGTCATATGGCAATTGAAGCAAAATATTCGTACTTCGATATTTGTCATAACGCTCTTGGTGCTGGCATTAATTAATTGAAAGGCCAGCGGTTCTCGTGTGTCTTCGGACAAGCTCAAGCTGTCCACATGGAACCCCAGTCACCACTCAGCGAGAGACCGCTCCATGAGTTAGGCTCGTTGAGCTTTTCCCAAGTAGGCTAGGTAGTCACTCAGGGAAAGGCATTTCTGTTACATGTTCCGATTTTAAAACTTTGTTATTGATTTTTTCAGCTATGAATACACGATTTTAAAAATTACAATCGTATACTCGACGACCGAAAAAGGAACATTCGGTGAAAACGCGTAGTACATACTCTCGTTTTTGCCGAAGGCGAGGTTAATTACGCTGCTCTCTCAACAAAACATTAAGTTAATGTCAGAGTTGCTAAATCCAAGTTGGATATCTTTAAAGACCATGAGCCGGAGTCAGTGAAACTTAACCCAATTTGTTAAAAAAAAATGAGTGAGACTGTTACTTTTAGGGTCCAAGAGTAGGAAACTGGCTGGACCCAGGGTTCGGACTTGATCCATCTTCCCAACCCTGGCTACTGTGACATCACATGCGGACCACCACACAAATCAGCAGTGTGATTATGTGCATTACACTAGCAAACATTTTATTGCGCTGCAGTGATCTTCGATGTCACATGGGGGAAAGACCGCATGCAGAGCTAAGGATGGTCACACCCTGCTACAATTAGCACTGGATGATCTATAGACTACGACCCAACTTCAACCCTCTACCGAGCTACCGAAACACCCTCGCAGGAAGAACATTATGAAAGTAACTATAAATGGCCCGTTTGTCCGACAATGGATTAAGTGATTCTAGAGCTAAAAACTAAGTACGTATGGTCCAGCTGTTGCAAATCTCGAAGAGAAGTCATCCAGATTTTATCATCTGAGACATGACGGCCGCAGCACGAAGTCCTCGTCTCCGTGCGCCCGAATGTTCCCCATCTCGGTAAGTACGGTACTCGTCCATTACAGTATGTTACATTTGCTTATATGCAACTACAATTTTTTTTACTTATTTTTCTGGTAAGACAAAACTCGAAGTTTCCAGCGTGTTCACCGAACAACTAAGGCTTATGCAATTGGAGGTAAAGTGAACCGGAGAACTCCCGATAGAGCCTCTATGATGAAATTGACTGCTTGGGACATGCGACATTCGAAAGTTTCCATCGCCAGAAAACAACTTTCTGCAAGTAATGCGATATTTGAAGACGCTGGAGCCCCAATACTAAGCAGAAAGACAAGATGCGAGGTTCTGCAGAAACTAGGGAAAGTGAAAAGGCAATCAAACGACCGCTTCTAACAAAAATTCAGAGAAAATAGGGTCAAATGGGCTGAAGAGAACATGGAAACCAAAAAAAATTCTTCAATGTCGTATTTACTGACGAATGCAGATGGTTCAGATAGATGGGCGTCTGGATGGGTCCTCCATGACCGATCTCAACAGACACAACTTAAGCGTTAACAAGGTGGTGGAGGTGTAATGTTTTGGGCCGGGATAGTAGGCGAAACCCTTATTAGTCCATTTGAAGCGGCAGAACGAGTTGAACTGAATGCATAAAGGTACTTCAAGTTTCTTGAAGCCAACTTGATTCCATGGCTTGATGAGAAGACTATCGCACGCAGATCCAAAGTGGTATTTCTGCACGATAACATTCCTTCCCACCGAGCACGGTACACTGCTAACTCACTTACGGATGGAGGACTTAAATCAAAATGGATTATGACCTGGCCAGCGAATATCCACGATTTAAAACTAGATTTCATTTTTACCACCGTTGCCACAACTCAGGCGATTCAACAGTGAATTTCATTTTTTATTATGTCATCTGTAGGAATATTTTATCTCGACATTCCTGCCGGAAGAATTCAATTCGGCTCAGTACGCTACTACTGGCGGGAAAAAGGCGCAAAGAATAGTAAAGGACACTCGAGTGGAAGGCTCCTTTTGTGGCAATCCACACCAGAGAGACTAGAGGTGTCCCGCGTCAAAGGTCGGCTATCTCGATTGACAGCCCACCTCACGGAACAGAGAGGGAAAAGTACCGTAGAGAACCTACATAATTTCACAAAACTAACCTCGTCAGCAGGAACTGCGGCAAGCTGCAACATATCCTGCGGAAAAGGCACTCTGGGTCCTTAGGTGCGTGATGCCCAAATATATTGTGGCAGGGCTAGGGCCCGCCAGAATAGGCTATACCCCTGAGGGCGCCCCGATTTAAATCCCATTGAGAACCTCTGGGCATTGATTAAAAGGAAGGTCTATGAAGGTGATCGGCAGTTTTCGAGCAAAAGTACGCCTGTAAAAACAGCTGCAGATTCTATTCCACCATCAGAAATATGAAACCTGACAGTCTGTTGATAGTCGCCTTATAAAAAATCATGAAAAATGGAGGTTGCCATGCTCAAAATTAACTTACCGCAACAGAACATTTCAGTGTTTATTGAATTGCTTTGGCTATAATTTCATTGTTTTAGACGTTTAATAAAAATACTACTGTTCACTTTTATTTATTTCCGCTTTATGACGCTTTTATTAACTTGTCGCCTAATCTGAGGTAGCTAACAGTAAAAACACTCGTAAATAAGCAAATTGGATGATAAGCGTAGCAAATAGCTAACTATTCATTTTACAAGTGCTGTTTATATTTACAACATAGCCATACATTTAGTTAATATTGATATTTCAAAGTTAGACACTTATCTTGAAAAATAAAGTAAAAATATATATTTGCATAATCAAAGGTAACATAGGTAGCCTACTGAAGTTCCAACTTGGTCTACAGGAGTGGGTCGGGTCATACCGTACTGTAGCTACATTTCAGTAAGTGAATAAGTACACTGTTTAATTAACGCCTCAGCAGATACAACTAAAGTGTTCCAAGAGAGGAAATGAAGGGGGCACGTAGTACGTCGAGAGAAACGCGGACAACATGTACGTTGGTGCTTACAGAAAGGACCAACGCGCATTGCGGAACATCAACTCGGACAGACGAGAGAAAAAACAAAACATCAGCAGCAGTATGAAAATAGAAGGAATCAAAATGGGTGCGAAAGAAAGACGTCCAGAAGGCCTAGCATGTGCTAAGGCAACCCATGAGTTACTCTGGGGATGCTAGGTAGGCGAGCCTAACCCAATGACCTAAGTACCCTGCCCTCTGAAGAGTCAAACCCACACAAACTAAAAAGTACCCGAGTAAGTATTATAATTACGCATCGTTCCGCTTGTTTGTACCACCAAAAAAACCCTCCTGCTAATCGAGAGTCCAAGAGGAAAAAAGTACAGCGGTGAAGTTCCGCGAGAATAAGAAATAAAACTCGGGGCGAAGTCAGCAGCCCAACACGTCGGACGGGGAAACAACTTTGCTCCGGCATTCATTTTGGCCTCGGAGTTTCACGAAGCTCATCACTTTTATAGGGCGAGGAAGCAATAAAACATAGCAAAAGTTTATAATTAGGCTGAAAAGACTTGAGCAAGGCGCAACTAGGGCATGGAAGCCGTCAAACACCTGCGCTTGGAGTTGGTTTGGACTTGGGAGCTTCGCATCAGGCTGTCGGGGAGGAATGGGGGTGTTATTAATCACCAACAATTTCACGATCAGGGCTGCGGAATGGGAAAAACCATGTAAGACTATACAGTGGGCCGTAATAATTGGTAATCCACACTGTCTTTCATATTCCAAACGACCTCTTGGTAATTCAACAATCCTTATGGAATCTAGTGGTCAGTGTCTAAATGATCGTTCTTATCGAGTCCAAACGACAGCTGATAGAATATTACAGATAATTCAAAAGACAATCTGTAACCCTAATGACCCATATGATATTGGGTACGGTATTTCAACGACCAACGTTAATTAGAGTGATCTCAAATTGCTAACTGAAAATTTCCGACCTATATATACCGTAATTGAAATCATCTATGAGATAGGTAGGTAATCTTCGCCACCTTCGATTATAGAAACGAATTTGTAATAATTCAAGCGTTCTTTGATCTTGGCCTCCCCTGTCAATCATTATACATCAAATCATAACAGAACTCCAATCTCAACACTAGCAACAAGAGCCCACACCTCCTGGATGAGGACCTCACATGGTCAACAATGTTGGGTAGGTAAACTCCAACACAATTCTAGTCTGGACACTGAGGTCAACAACCTGTCTGCAGAAAGGAGATGGCCTCACATGTCAAGCAACAGTAAAACCAAGGTTCATTACGCGTCTTGACACCGTAAGGTCAGCACTAAAATGCACGAAGTTCACTGTAGTGACCATCAGGCGGAAACTCTCAGCAGTAAATCAAGCAGTCGGGAGTCGCTATTATTGGAGAAGCTGCAACAGACGGAAAAACTGGGCATAAAACGGCTGATGAAAAATGTTACATGAATGTGGCGTCAACTGCATAGCTATAGAAAGCTGCGCAGGGAGAGCGGGCAAAACAAAATACTTGGTTACAAGTATTTTGAGATTAAAGACGAAAACAACAGCTGTGTATGTACACACGGAGAAATTTCTAGAAAGGTAAGTTTATAGTTACCTTTACAGAGGTAAATCTAAAAAGGAACCTGAATAGATTCGTCTTTCAGAAGATTCATCTAAATTTCATGTTAGCGATTTTTCTGCGTGTGTGCTCCATACCGTAGGCGTACAGAAGCGAATAATCTATAGACCAGCGTTCTCCATGTTTCAATGCGGTTTTTGCGGGTAACCGACGCCTGGCTGGGTCCTTTCGGGCCGACTTGAGTAAA
>LQNS02278159.1:1461057-1472073 GCA_001587735.2 Parhyale hawaiensis | reverse complement strand
TGTACATTTCTGCGCACTTGTTACGGGTTACTGTACATTTCTGCGCACTTGTTACGGGTTACTGTACATTTCTGCGCACTTGTTACGGGTTACTGTACATTTCTGCGCACTTGTTACGGGTTACTGTACATTTCTGTGCACTTGTTACGGGTTACTGTACATTTCTGCGCACTTGTTACGGATTACTGTACATTTCTGCGCACTTGTTACGGGTTACTGTACATTTCTGCGCACTTGTTACGAGTTACTAGCTGTACATTTCTGCGCACTTGTTACGGGTCACTGTACATTTCTACGCACTTGTTACGGGTCACTGTACATTTCTGCTCACTTGTTACGGGTTACTGTACATTTCTGCGCACTTGTTACGGGTTACTGTACATTTCTGCGCACTTCTTACGGGTTACTAGCTGTACATTTCTGCGCACTTGTTACGGGTTACTGTACATTTCTGCGCACTTGTTACGGGTTACTGTACATTTCTGCGCACTTGTTACGGGTTACTGTACATTTCTGCGCACTTGTTACGGGTTACTGTACATTTCAGAGCCTTGTTACTAGTCGCACGCTGAACATTTCAGCAATATTAATTGCTGAATTTTGGGGAACTTAAGCTGTGGTAGCCGTCAGAGGGTCGTGAGAATGAATAATTCAGCCACTAGAAATTTAACGAAATCTTATCAAAAGCCTGGGTACGCTAGGAACCACATATCAGCTCCCATTTGCGACCCAAGCTCGTTTTACCCCCCGCGTCTGATTGTTTGTAAACCCCAAGAACCACAAACCAGCTCAAAATTTCTGCCTGGAGCTCGTCAGAGGCTTGAATGCTTGGAGACTCCAAGAACCACAAGCCAGCTCTCAATTTCTGCCTGGAGCTTGTCAGAGGCTTGAATGCTTGGAGACTCCAAGAACCACAAGCCAGCTCTCAATTCCTACCCAAGGCTCGTCGGTCAGAAGCCCCAAAGTAAAGACACGTCGACTTCCACCCAAAGACCACGACCCGCAAGTTAGGGAGCCGCCGTATGATCGAGCGGGGCACGACCACGCGGACTCGAGCGCGCGATTGCCTCGTGCATCATAGATTTTTATCGCAATCATCGAGCCTTTGGACGACGAACGGCGGCAGTGCCTCAGAACTGGGAAAAGAAACAGCAACGAGGCGAACAGATGCACCAAAAAATAAAATAAAAAATGCAGGAAAGTCATCCCGGCAACAGGACGTGTGTTCATCACAGTGTCTGCCCGGCACACTTACCATCACCCAGAATGTCCAGGGTTCAGACTCATGCTGCCCGGCACGGTGAGGGATACAGCTGTACTCGCCGAGCAGGGAAGTCGTCACGGAAACGTAGCATGTGGCGCATATCCACAATGATGTAGCTACCGTATATCAGCACTGAACGGTCAGGGAAACAGCTGTACTCGCCGAGCAGGGAAGTCGTCACGAAAAAAAGAGATGTGGTGCAGATCCACAGCGATGGAGGTAGCTACCTATTTCTGTACTGAACAGTAAGGGAACAGCAGTTCAGCCGAACAGAAAAGTCATCAAGGAAACCGATGATGTGGAGAAGATCCAAAATAAGGTCCATAGCACGATGAAGCAAACTATAACTCGTCAGAGAAGAAAACTCATCAAGGGAAGAAGACATGTGAAGCAGGTCAAGTGGGATATCAACTGAAGGGCTACCTAATAAATTCTTCACGCGACGGTGAATGCTGTCAAGAATTTATTTTATGAAAGCAGAGTGTGTCTTAATTACCTACTGCAGCGACACAAGGTTAAAACTGTACCAGGAAGAGGTGAGTTTAATAAGAAACATTCAAGAAGAGACGCCGGGCGCGAAAACTTCGGTAGCTCCACCGCGAACGCCTTAAATTAAAATATTCTGCGACAGAGCACGGCGAATGATAAAAGTGCGCCAGGAAAAGACGGAATTAAAATAATATTGGAGAGGTCATGGCACGGTCTACAGGCAAGTGTGTCGCAGCAGCGGTAGCAACAATCTTCATATCTATACCTCTGAGGCGGCGTTCACTGCTTTGACATCTGAACGAAAATAGAGAGAGAAATCTGGTGTTCGTTCGAGTGCCAACGATGTTGATCCATAAACCTGCCACCCATTCATTTGTGTACCTTAAAGAACGCACCATAGGGTACAGTTTCAAAGGCCGTGACATAAACGCCAGATGCCGTGGCAATAACACGCTGTCGTCTCAGGGCGCGCTGACCTTAGTCAAGAAAAGACGCGTTTGATGGCGCAGTCCGTCCGTACCTGCGTAGGCGCGCGGATGATGGTTGGCACGTTCATGAGGTGATTAAATACAAAATATTCCCGATGATATTGAAGGAAGTGAACAGGAGACGGGAGGTAGGTTGGCCATGGAGGTTTGTTGCGCCGGAGCTACACTAAGCAATCGGACGCTCAACTTATGAGCCAATGTTCAGCTCGTACATGGTCCCGATTATACAGTGAAAGTCGGCATCCGAGATACCCCTTGAAAGTGCCTACCCGATTCGAACGACGTATGAGTTGAGCATCCACTAATAAGACAAGCAAGCCTGCGACTGCATACCGGCCAACACAACTCTTGGCCGCCCGAAAACTTTAATCCATAAACCAGCCTCTCGACAGCCAAAATTCTGCCAGGGTATAAAACCCAGCCACCGGGCAGCTGAGAACAGAGGGAAGCTCAAACATGCGCATTGCGCATTCAACAAAGACAACGGACAGGCTTGCAATAGAAGTCAGTCACTAACGCAACTTTAAATAAACGAACGTTTTACCTGGCCCTAAACCAAAAAAAAAAAAAATTAGAAACCAACAGGTACCCGCAAGGGTGCATAGCCTATCTATAGGCTACCTTTAGTGACGGTCATAAAGTATGTACCTAGCTATAGCTAGATACCTTAATACAAGCGCTAGGTACCATGACCATACTCAATAGCTAATAATATTTTCAGCTCGCAAAGGTCAAAGCACGGCTACAAAGTCGGAGTCCATAGGAGTCGGACATTTTTTAGATCCATGAGTCGAATACTCGCTTACCCCAAGACTAGGTAGGCCTACCTATCGGAATAAATGGGCTACTTTTGTCAAACTATAAATTATAAAGTCAGAGGCAGTAGGAGTCGGAAACTTTGGGGTTCAAGGAGTCGGAATTAAAGCCTGACATTGGCAGAAGCCAGGAGTCGGATTTTGCTTTACATAGCCAATGCTGCAACCCTGTGTGTCAGTCAATACCTATAGCCTACTGTATATCCATGACTCAGCCTTTTGAAACTGCAAATTTTAGCTACGGTACCATGCTCAAGACCAGGGTTGGCTGGTTTAAACCAAACGGTTTTAAACCAAGTAAAAAAAAACATGGTTTAAACCAACCGAAAAAAAAAAACGTTTTTGTTGCTTGTGCTTATTCAATTTTGGGGGGTTTTAGTCATAAATATTGCAACATACACAGTTTTACTTCTAGAGAGTATCAAATTTTAGTCACACAGCTGAAAGGATGAGTTAATGTGTTCCTTTTCAGGAATCCATTTGACTGTTAGGACAGTTCGTGTCAGTTAGGTTAGGTTTATTAAGAACCTATAACTTACTAACTTTTGTGTTATTTCATTTCAGAGATGCATGCCTAATTATATTCTGGCAAGCTAGAAGCTACTGAAAATTAGAAGTACATAGTAGTTATATAGGTAGTTGCAATTAGATAGCTAGTCAGCTCATGAGAAGGATGTAGGCATATAGGCTAGGCCTAGCTATTTCACTTTCTGCAGTTCATTACTATGCTCGTAATTAGCTTGTAGCTAGCTCTTTTTATCAAACTGTCTTTGTTTTTTGGAGTGTTTCTAAGGTTTTCAAAGGATTTCATAGCTATTTCACTTTCTTTAGTTCATTACTCTTATCAATTAGCTAGTAGCTTGCTATTTCCAGGGTTGCGGAGTCGGAGGGTTCAAGGTCCGACTCCGACTCCTAGTCCTCAAGATTTTCCGACTCCCGACTCCCGACTCCCGACTCCCGACTCCCGACTCCCGACTCCTAGGTCCAAATAGTAGATATTTGATGTAAACATTAAACATGTCCAAATAATTTTTGCTAATATAGGCCTAAACATATATCAAGTTAAAGATGTTAGGTGTTTTGTACATAAACAATATTTTGCATCATTTGGAATATTAAAGTGAGGACATGAGGACATTAAATAAATTTTGGTAAAACTTTTGCACCTGGTACACTATGTGAGGGGGGGCAGGGGTGGGGGGCATAATGTACAAGGTGAAACAGTTCTACCCAACATATTCTCAATGGTCTCATCACATAGAATAGGAAAATACATGGTAGCTATAGCAGTAAAAGAGAAATGTGCAGAAAAAATATCCACATTTACATTTTTTTTTAAATTTGTGACTGAAAATTTAGATTTGAATGATATTTGTTTATAAATGGCCTCCCGGAGTCGGAGTCGGACTAAAAATTCCGACTCCGACTCCGACTCCTAGAGCAAGTGAGATTCCGACTCCGACTCCGACTCCCCCTCAAATCCTCCGACTCCGGCCGACTCCGACTCCGCAACCCTGGCTATTTCTGTCAAGTTGTATTGGTAAATTGAAGTGTTTTCAAGCTTTTCAAAAGAGTTTATATTGCAATTATAAATCATAGCATCTGCAGTTTGCATACGAAATGTAGCCATAGCAAATACAGGTACTCTGCTAACTGTTTTTTCGTAACTCCCTCATCAAAAATTATAGGAAGTTGAAATGGAATGACTAAGATTCTTGATGACTAGTTAGGCTAGCTAGATGAGTCTAGCCTACACAGCAGAAAGCCTTTAAATGCTGGATGAAATTCATAGAACTCCGGAAAAACAGCAAAATATAAAAAATAAGCCAAAAAAAAATACTTTTTTGTTTCAACAAAAAAAAAACTACTTTCGGTTTAAAGCAAAAAAAAAACATGGTTTTTGCCAACCCTGCTCAAGAGAAACAGATCGCAGATTCGGATTGCGAAAGTCTGACTCCGACTGGAGCTAGTAGATTTTTGACTCCGACTCCTGGAGCCAGTGGGCTTTCGACACTACCTGAAATCCTTCGATCTTGACGCTGCATTTAATGCAACATTTACTCATAAAATAGAAATAAACCACTTTCCCCGACCGGGTTCCGAAATTCACGGTGCAGCTTTAGTATGCACCATGTATACCCAACAACTGGCACAATTCTAACCTATAGGCGAGTAGGCCTAATTGCTATACCTCACTGTCACAGAGTTCCTCAACAGAAGGCGATTCCTGACCACACTCAACAAGACGCATTTAGAACAAGAAGGCGATCAGTCGATGGCCGGGGCTGCAGCCTAGCTACACGGTGAATCCTGCCTGCAGGTTCTCAATAGCAAATTTATTCAAAACCAGGACTGCAGAGTTGCAGTCGGTAGGGGTCGGACATTTTGGATTGGAAACGGAAACTGGTAGGACCGAGGAGTCGAAGTCGGTCCATCTGACTCCACAACCATGATGATTACCTATTGTTTAGGTATCAACTATCCAGTTCGTCGAGATTGTTTTCCGTCGAGATCCCTTGTTTTCTTCTTATATAGCTACGTAGTTGAAGCGTCCTTAGACACGAGCGTGTTAATAGAAAAAGGGATACTACATGTAGGCTTAGGTAGGTACGTAAAAAAAAGGACACCGCGCACAGCAACAGCAAGTCAAAAATAGAAAAGGAAGAACTGCGCGAACAATGTCAGTTAGAGAGGGGAAAACTTAACAACGCACAGGAGGTACAACAAGCATGTGATATCACAGCTAAGGTTAAGGAAAACATTAATGAGTTGTCGCTGGGGCTTAGACTCCCGTTAAATAGGGATAAATGAACTTAACCCATGTCTTTCGGTTCATCATACGTCGTGAGATAGAAGGAGTAAAAAATTCTCAGCAGTCTCGTGACAACGAGCGGCCTATGTAATATAGCTAGTTCGAGACGTAATTCTTATCACTGTAATCATCCCGAATGGGTTATTATGGCAAAGCGTTTCTCGAGATCGGCAGCAATTGAGCCGCTCTCTTTGACTTAGTAAATCAGTCATAAAAGCTATGTTAGTTCGAACGGTGAGTAGGTACTTACCTAAATGGTTAGCAGAAGCGATGCCGCTCAGCACCACTAGCAGGCTGATCCAAACGACAACGATCTGCGAGACTGATGATTTCGGTGGCACAGTGGCGACCCCGTGGCTTAGGGGAGGAGTTACAACACAGCTGCGAGCCGATTTCGAATTCGCCACAACGGATTCCTTAAAACCGAACACATACGGTTCGTCGGCAACATTTACAGCAGTCCGGGTTTGACCCTCTGATTCAATTACGAACGGTTGGTTTAACTGAGTTTTTAAAGGTGAAGCTTTCGAACACAAGCTCCCACTGATATCTGCCACCACTATTGAGGGTTTTCTAACTCCATTCACATCACGTATCTTACTGCTTTCAGTAATAGCGCTAGCAATTACTTCTTCTGGCAAGAATTCACCGTCGTCGGTCTTATGGGACACCTTTACACTTTCTAACAGGATGTTTTTGGCTTTCATACCCGTATAGTTTCTAGCGCCTATGGGTGAAAACTCCGCGACACAATGATTTGAGATCATGGGAGCGTCACGGAATTTTCCAGCCTCGGCAACGCTACGTTCCCAGAAACTGTCGACGTCACATAGACCCTTCTCAGAATCTATGGAAGCAAAGCCCTCCGTCATATGCATCTTAGTTTCAGGAGACCCTTCGCCAGTAGCAAAATTTCGGGAAACTGTAGCCTGCGTAGAAGCAAGATTAGGTCCCACGTCCTTCAACTTCGGCCCCCACGAAGCGGAGTCCATTGATGATATGCTTTTGCTGTTCTTCCAGCTCGACGTTTTTGACTGCCGAACATTGGAAAATTTTGCGGAAACTACAGCCCGAGTAGCGGCTGCGCAAGGTCCCAGGTTGTCATACTCCCGCGCGTAGGAGGAACCAAATGCTGGCATGACGGAAGAAAAGGGCGAACTCGCGCAATGTCAAGGGGGTGGTAATGAAATCAGGGAGAACGAGAGGTAGGGAGAGGGAGGGGAGGGGCAGGGTATGCTTGAGGTCAACAACAGGTTCAGTTCGCCTAGCTTCCTTGTGTGAGCTTCGAGGAAAAGCTGTCCGGGCAAGTCTCTTGGCAGTGGCAGCTATGAATGAATAACGGTTGATACCACGCCACCGCTCTTGACCGAACAGCCGACGTAGAACGAAATACTCACTCCAGGGCGATGAGTTTCGATAGCTTTTGGTGCGACTCCGTTTTATTCCACACATGAACTCGGTGCCAAGATTAAAAACAGACAAGTAGCTAGGCTACCTACCTAGTGAATAACCAAACGCAGCGTTTTTATTTCTAAAATAATGAGAGATAATGTAAGATTTGAAATTAAATATATGAAGAGAAATAAAACCCGCGCCACGATACCGGTAGTGTACCTATCAGTTTATACTGATGACGTATTAACATAAAATTTCAGTTCATATGTAAGAAACCATATATAGCTCTCTTAACATCTGCCACACTATTTTTCAAGCTTCGTCGGCACCAACATGACTTAACCGTCGTTCATTTCCAACTAACATGGCAATGATGGTATATTCTCGTAATTAAAAGTCTTTCACTATTTTCAAATCGCCTTATGACCACGTATCACTTCGAATCGTCTGCAACATTTTAAATATTCACACAAGAAATAATCAGTGTTTACCTTTACCAAAACCGTCTGCCGGGATAGAAAATAGAATAATGAAATCGAACTCAAGAACCACTAAATGCAGTTCTAGAACTACAGTCAATCTCAAGTTTAACTTCAGCTCCTAACTTAAACGTTATTAGAGTTTTGCTGTTTAAGACGCGTCGATATTTCGAAAACGAAGTGTCCAATCGAAATATTACCATCGATCAAATGTGTTCAGAATACATTTTTGCATATGCTATACAAATTTCAGAACGAAGGGAGCACTAGAAATTATATGTATTCACTTGATTAATTATAAGAGGGTGTTGGCCATTTTGCCGACATTAGGGCAGCGTCAGCCCCGGTAAAACGAATCGAACCTTACCTTGCCTTACCTAACCTGACCCAACGTTGCTTGACCTAAACTAGGCTAACCTAACCCTAACTAGCCCAACCCTAACTAACCCAACCCTAACTTACCTATCCTAGCCTATAGGCTATCCTTACCTAACCGTACCCAACCTAACCTAAACAGATTGTTCTGAAATTAGGGTAATGTCTCAATCACCGAATGCCCATCTATTACCGAATATAGGTAGGAATCTTATTGCGTTCGGTAGGTAATAGAAAGGCATTCTGTAATTGAGACATTACCCTAGCACGGCATATGTAAAATGGAATTCTAAACACTTTTCATTCCTGGTAATTTTTCGATTGAACCCCTCGTTTTCGAAGCATCGATGTGACCTCAAACTGCAAAAAAGCCGTGCGCTGCATAAAAAACGAGTAGGCTCATCATCCGCATATTTGCAGTGGAAAAATATAACGGTGCACTGCATCGCACTTGACAAAAAATCGCGCAAGTGCACTCGGCATGAGGCCATACACAAAACCATTAATCAAATGGCTTGCATCGAAATATACGTCTCTTAAAGAAAAAAAAAAAAAAGAGGCAAAAAATATATGTAACTAAACGATAATACCAAACACATTTTAGAACAAATGAAGGCAGTCATATTTTTTTCTTTTAGACGCAAACTAGTAAAAACTGGTGACTACATGTATACTAGGCCTAGCCTACAACCTGTGACAAAACTTTAATAGGTAAGATAAATTCTAAAATTCATGTTTTATATCCTAGTTTTTCAGCTACTTCGCAACATTGTTAGCCTAGCCTACTCTGAAGTGGTATCCAAACGTCTTGTCTTGTACACTAAAACTCATCCCTTCATTAAAGAAATACATTCTGCAGTTGTAGTTTATGTTATCTTTCAAAATTTCACTGAAGATACCTACCGGCAACTTCCGTTAAGCTTTTCATATCGCAGTCACAAATTTTATTACGTTTAAGCCATTATGCTTGAAAGTACAAAGCAAAAAAGCACGAAGGAAACAAATCAATAGAAAACGTAGTATGGCAGTGTATAAAAAAGTGAAACGCTAACTACATTTGGGCACGTGACTTCTGTAATACTTTTTCTAGAGAAGTCACGACTGGCATAATTTTTTTCCTTTTGCTCTAGAGAGTAGCTGCCAATTTTCCATAGCAGCTATGAAGTATACTTCAGTAGTCTTTCGATTTAGTTTAATTTTCTTTCGTGGCTTTTTAAACTTGAAGCAACAACGAAATCCAAAACTACACTGATGGCACGTCACTGAAGCGATCGCACACACAACCTCTCATCACCGCTGCACGCTGTGCACTGATTGGAGATTTGGAGGAGGAACTTTAACTTTCCGTAGACCGTCTTTCTCTCGGTGGTCTCGCGCAGACGGACCGAGAGAACCTGAGGTAGACCAGATAAAATGTTCGTAGAAAGGTAGATGCTGTGAAGCGTTAATACACGTAAGTTTGGGATATTTCCTAAATAAGAGCCCCAAGAGAACAAGCAGAAGTAGCAAGGTCATTGTGGATTCATGGTTTGCAACTGCCGTCCTAACTACTGAACGACGTTTCTTTTTATCCCGAATTAAGCTTGATTCGCCCTTTAGAGTCACTTGACCCCATCGCAGCCTGCCACGCAACCGAATGTGTTCAAGGAGTAATGATAATGGGAGGAACAGGCATCGGCAGATCGAAAAAATTCGTGGTGTCACAGCCCGAGCGGCCTTCCACCCTGTGACGTCACAGCGGTCCCCTCGTGTTTGTCTATTCCTCCCGTTATTATTACACCCGACAATGTGCTGTTGCTTCTTTGTAGACAAAAAATATAAATATTACACTTTTTGGGGTATAATTCAAACCGATTATAAATAGATGTCCAGTACCTCACCAGCGACAATAGCCATAAACCAACAAACACGGCGCCCACATTTCAACCTTCCTTTTGATCAGAAGGCCGATGTGTTGGCACTGACACAACAAAACTACATTATTTTCGGACAGTTCGTATTGCCTACTACCGGGAGGCACTACCGTCGTTCACCACCACTTTGCGTTCACGTAAGCTTTACTGCGCTCGCCACCACTAAAATAGACACTACCTAGGCTAACCTAGCCTAGCCTAACCTAACCTACCCTTACCTAACCTAACCTCCTTTCCTAACTTTCTAACCTAACCAAACCTTACCCAACTTAACCCAACCTAACCTTTCTAACCTTACCTAACCTTACCTAACGTTACCTAACGTTACCTAACATTACCAAACGTTACCTTACCTAAAATTACCTAACCTAACCCAACTTAATCCGCGATACAGCGAGCAGCGCGGCGCAGCAACTTGAACGCCGCTCACATGCACACGATCTGCGAACACAAACACGCACACAAATCGTCGCGAACGACGATAGCGCGACCGGGAACTGACGACAACCATATGACCCGCATGCTACATAATGACGGCAACCGTATGACCCGTATGCTACATAATGACGGCAACCGTATGACCCGTATGCTACATAATGACGGCAACCGTATGACCCGCATGTTTCCCTATGACGACGACCGTATGAGCCGTATGCTACGCAATAATGGCACTCGTATCGCACGTATGCTACCTAATGACGACAACTGAATGTACAGCATGCAACGTAATGACACCAACCGTATAACCCGTGTGCTACGTAATGACAGCAACCGTGTGACCCGTATGCTACGTAATGACGGCAACCGTGTGACATGTATGCTACGTGATGACGGCAACAGTATAACCCGTATGCTACGTAATGATAGCAACCGTATGACCCGTATGCTACGTAATGATGGCAACCGTATAACCCGTATGCTACGTACCGTATGCCCTCTGAAGTGCTACCTTAACTGAATATTTTGCCCCCCCCCCCCCAATAGCC
>LQNS02278159.1:1402489-1425652 GCA_001587735.2 Parhyale hawaiensis | reverse complement strand
TTATAGCATTTGCTGGATCTAGGCAGACAATAGACTAATTTCTAACGGATGACTAATAAATATAGAATAAAGAGATTTTCTGTCAACCGTTGATGCACGGCCCAAGTGAAGAGCAGTATTATCCACAGTGGCACGTGACACTAACCTAACCTAACCTTACCCAACTTAACCCAACCTAACCTTTCTAACCTTACCTAACGCTACCTAACGTTACCTAACATTACCCAACGTTACTTAACCTAACCTTACCTAACCTAACCCAACTTAATCAGCGATACAGCGAGTAGCGCGGAGCAGCAACTTGAATGCCGCTCACTTGCACACGATCTGCGTACACAAACACGCACACAAATCGTCGTGAGAGACGATAGCGCGACCGGGTACTGACGACAACCACATGACCCGCAAGCTAAGTAATGACGACAACCATACGACCCGTATGCTACATAGTGACGGCAACCGTATGACCCGCATGTTTCCCTATGACGACGACATATATGAGCCGTATGCTACGTAATAATGACACTCGTATCGCCCGTATGCTACCTAATGACGACAACTGAATGTACAGTATGCTACGTAATGACACCAACAGTATAACCCGTGTGCTACGTAATGACAGCAACCGTGTGACCCGTATGCTACATAATGACGGCAACCGTATGACCCGTATGCTACGGAATGATGGCAACCGTGTGACATGTATGCTACGTAATGACGGCAACCGTATGACCCGTATGCTACATAATGACGGCAACCGTATGACCCGTATGCTACGGAATGATGGCAACCGTGTGACATGTGTGCTACGGAATGATGGCAACCGTGTGACATGTGTGCTACGTAATGACGGCAACCGTATGACCCGTATGCTACATAATGACGGCAACCGTATGACCCGTATGCTACGTAATGACGGCAGCCGTATGACCCGTATGCTACGGAATGATGGCAACCGTGTGACATGTGTGCTACGTAATGACGGCAACCGTATATCCCGTATGCTACGTAATGACAGCGACCGTCTGACCCGTATGCTA
Organism: Parhyale hawaiensis; assembly: GCA_001587735.2. NCBI lineage: Eukaryota > Metazoa > Arthropoda > Malacostraca > Amphipoda > Hyalidae > Parhyale > Parhyale hawaiensis. The sequence goes on along the minus strand of LQNS02278159.1, from coordinate 1,424,612 downwards.
CGTAATGACGGCAGCCGTATGACCCGTAAGCTACGTACCGTATGCCCTCTGAAGTGCTACCTTAACTGTATATTTTGGCCACCCAATAGCCGATGTACTGTAGTGAGTCTCGGACGTCTCACAGTGCTATTAGGGTAAGCACGCAGTGCTTACTATTCTTGGAACAGTATATTGCAGTAACTAAAGTGGATGCAGTACAGTAACTCCAAACTTAACTGCAGTAAGTGACGTAATCACTGACAGTGTTCCAAGATTTATTTTGTTGTTAACCAACACTGAACCTTGTTATCTCTCCTGCAGCGCATGTGCAAATCATGTTCTGTTGTTGTTGATATCATCATAGTTTTCCCTCAGATTTGATCACCAATCGTAATCGTCATGATGAATAACTGATCACTTGGTTACGGCGTGCCGTGGCGTATGCAGCGGCATGGTAATGAAGCGATTAGTCTGTGTGTCCGTAGCACCGCATCTGTTGCGTCTCCAGCAGTAGTTGCTGGGAGGGTGTACGGTGCTGAAGGTGAGGTGTGCCTGTCGGTGCATGCGCCAGCAGCCGCCAGTCCGGATGCATTCTGGTTACCTCCCCAAGGAGGTTATGCTTCCATTGTGTTTGTCTCTTTGTCTGTTTGTTTGTTTGTTTGTCTGTCTGTCTGTCTGTCACCGAGGTAACTCAAAAAGTTACGGACGGATTTTGACCAAACTTACATGGATTGTTAGGTATATTAGGAGAAACAGATGATTAATTTTTAGTGAAGATCTGCCCATCCGTTTCTTTGTCTGCCTATTTTCTGTTCCCACCTAAACTTAGAGAGTAATTGACGGATTTTCCTGAAATTTACATTAGTTGTTGGGTAAATGACAAAGAGTAAAATAATTAATGATCAAATTTCTATGATGATCTGTTGGTTCGTTCGTTTGCTTGTCGCTGTGTTTGATTTTATGTCTGTTAGCTCAATAACTTAGAAGAATTATGGACATATTTTCATGAAATTTAGAAGAATTGTTAGTAAAGTTAAAAGATATAATTGATTAAATTTTGGTGATAATCGGTGGTTTGTTTGTGTATATGATTTATGTTTGTTAGAATATTGGTTAGCTGCATAACTTAAAAAAAATTATTAACAGATCTCCAAGAAAATTACACAATCTGTTAATACAGTCAAAAAACACAAACGATTAGCTTTTGGTGTTGATACAAAGAAAATCATGGTTTCAGAGCCGATTTGAATTTTTCGATACCGCTGCCTTGCTTGGCGGAGGTATGCGCTCTAAGAGTGCTCTAGTTTGCTCTAGTTTCCTCTAGCTTCATGACACTGAGCCTTGCAAAGTCGAATACTAACCCAGGCAAGCGAGCTCTTGCGGCGCTTCATGCGCTTACTCAGCATTTGATACCTTCACAGCTGACGTGGGGGTACTGACTTTTATCAGGAATGAAGAAAGCCAGGGAGGGGACAGCGCGAGTTATTGCATAAGAGCAGTCTGTCGACGGCGTCATAGCTGTTTACTATTCGTGATCGATTGCAGCCGTGTACTTTGCTGGGACCAGTTGGCCTATGTTTGCAGCCTGAACCAGTGCAAGTGGGTTTCCCAGTTTTGATGCGGTCAAGTTAACTGTACATTTCCCTGAGACATAGGCTGCTGATTAGCACTGAGTCCATTGTATTTTTCCTGACATGTGAGAAGCTGACGACCCCGAACACTACTAAATTTTATACTATATACCCACATGTAGGTAATATAGACCACTGGTCACACTATTTTTCCTTTAGTGCAGAATAGCTGGATAACGTTAACCGTACAGGCCGCTGAAAAACGGTTAGTGACTGACGGTTAGGTCAACTTAGTGGCGGCGATATTATTGTTATTACTTTTTTTCACCAGAGACGGAGAGCCTCTTCGGCGTAGCTGCCAGCTCTGCGTCAGCGGCCGCCGCAGAGCTCTGCCAAGTTCCCTTTTTTATACGAATATTATAATTATCACCGGCCTCATATTGATACATTGCGCTTCTGTAGTTCATTGCTGTGAAGCCCTTGCTTCAACTGCTGCGCTTGCATTAGTACGCCTTTATTATTCTACTTGCAGTGAACTACTCGTATCATGCTACTTGCATGACCGTACTCCCATTATAGTACATGTATTTTTGTACTTGCTTTATTCTATTTCCATTATTCTACTAGCATTATTTTACTCACGTTAAGCTACTTGCATTACTGTATTGGCACTAATTAATCTACTGACATTATTCCACTGGCATTATTTTACTTGTTTTATTCCGTTCTTTGTATACTATTTGTATTATCCTGCTGCAATATTCTCTTTGTAGAATTCTACTTGCATTCTCCTTCTCTTAATATTATTCTACTTGCATCATTGAAGTTGTGTTTTTTGCTGCTTGTATTCTTTTCGTATTTTATTACTATGCATTGCATTAATTGCCTAGCTGCATTCAACTGGTATTATTATACATGCATTATTCTACTCATGTTACCCTACTAGTATCAATCTACTTGCATTATGCTAGTTGTATTATTTTATTTTTATGCTGCTTCTATTAGTCTACTTGCATATACTTCCATTAGTTTACTTCGATTCTACGTTTTCTCATTTGACTTGCGTTATACTTCTATTATCTTACTTGCATTGTACTTTTATTCGTATTCTTATTGCATTGTGCGTCTATTAATCTACGTACATCCTACTTCCGTTGTTCTACTCGCATTCGTTTATCACTATCAGTGAATTTTCATTAATCGTCCATTCATTATTAGCTTGATTCTTCCGTTCGCTAATATACAGCACAGTAATTCCTCGTAGTATAAGACTATATAGGTAGTCTTTCGTGGCTCAAAGCATACAATGTTTCCCTCGTGTCACTGATACCACTTCAGTCGAAAAAAATCCCCCTTCCAAGCAAAACTGCATCATCAAGGAAAAATAGCAGAAAAAATGGTTACTGTAATGAACCCCACCCACTAACTTTTCTCCTTGCACTTCTTAGTTCTACTGTCCTCGGAATGCTATTTTATTTTTGCTTCGTTGATCATTTGCTCACATTGTGCACTAAAAAATCAGAGCAAGTACCTATAGCTTTGGAATGGGAAGAGAGTAAAAATCAGTGTAAAGATAAGTGCTAGAAAATACAGCACTTCAGACGTCTCTAGATATGACCTAGGGTTCTAAACTGCCACAGCTAATAATCTAATTAAGTTAGTTTTCAATATGATGTTGTTTAAATCAGTTAATTCAATCGCAGCAGTAAATCGCGCGTAAGTTGTCTGAGCAAATCCTCCACATTAAAGCCTCTCTTCATTTACAGAACCCATTTTTTTTATTGTTCTCTTATTAAGCACATCAATTTAAAAAGAAATGTCACCAAAGAAGAAAATTTCTGAGGAAGAAAGGACTCAAATTGCTGCACTGTTTGGAAATGGTCATGCCTACCATGACATGGCTAAAACAAAATGAAGTGCTCAAAGAATTATGTCTAAAGTGCTATCAAAAGGTATGGGGAGACAAATTCCTTCAAAAACCTTTCAGCAAAAAACTAAACTAGAGAGCACTCTGAGAGCGCATACCTCCGCCAAGCAATGCAACTGTAACGACAAATTCAAATTCGCTCTCAAACCATGATACCGTTTGTATAAACACCAAAATCTAATCACTTGTGCCTTTGGCTAATATCACAGCAGTTTCTGTAACTTTCTTTAAGATTCTTTCATAACTTTTTGAGTTTTGGTGCCAACAGATTTTAAACAGATTTTTGGAATACCTAGCTAGCGCTGCTTATGAGCCTCAATTCGTTCTACCTGCGGTGAAATTTGGGGAGGTAGTGTTGTGGTTTGGGCTCCACGGCGCCGTTAGAGACTGGAATGCTGCTCACATGGGAGGGAAAAATGAATTCAGCAAAGCACACCAGCATGCTGGACAGAGTGTACAGGTATTTAATGTAGAATATATTTAATAATAACATTCTTGAGGGTGTTATCTTCCAGCAAGGTAATACTCCATGTCACACATCAAAAACTTCGAAGAGTGGGGTTGAGAGGGCGCATCTGAAGGTTTTGAATGGGCCCCCCTCAGCCCCCTCCCTATACCCGACTGAAATCTCATGGAACATCTGTGGTCACATTGAGGGAAAAGATTTAGGGTACTTAAATGTCCCTTACAATAGCAGCTAGAAGCCAAACTTCATGAAGAATGGGTCCAACTTGATACAGCCACTTGTTTTAATTTCATCTCTGGCATGCTAAAACGCATAGAAGGTGTAATAGAATCTTAAGGAGGCCATACTAAGCATTAGATGCTATCACACTTAATACTGTAATCCAAACTCAGTATATTATGGAGTATTTAAACAGTTTTTCTGACTATTTTAGGATGCCTTAGAATTTTCTCCATGGCTGTATTTGAAATACGGTATATAGTATGCTTCCTATGTTTGAGAAAGGCAGATTAATTCAGGGAAGAAAGGGTTAACTACTACTGCTAGTTCTCAACTTCCTATATACGCCTGCTTCTAAGGTCCTGCCATTTGACGGCCTGAAGATTATCAATTATATGGTCGAAACTTGTCGGCGAACCCACCTGGGGGCAGAAAATTACGATGTATTCAATTTCGGCAGCTATTATACTGTCCATCGGACCATACAACAGACCCTCCTATCAAGTCGCTTGTGTGAGAAGAGAAAACTATTTATGTATATGTTAAGCTAAGGGTGGAAGTCACACATTTGCGCCAGGTCATGTGAGTCCATCACCGTTTCAATCTGTAACACGCCGGGCGAAAGGCTTCTGCAGTATTGGCATTTTGTTTATTTACGCTGCGGGAGGGAAGAGAAAGAGTGCTCAACTGGCGCCCAGTCGCACCTTTGAACTCTCGCCCGTCCTGTTTGTGTATGTCAACACTGAGCGATAGGACGGCGACATGCCTCAAGCTTTGGTTGGCCATTCACGGCTGATAAATTGAATTGAAAAAGGCATTGAACGATAACGTGAGAGAAACGCACGTTTTCGCTTTGACGTAACACTTTGCAGAATTTATCATGCTATACATGAGAATTGCTGACGACGTGCACCGCTGAAAGACGGCGTTTGAGGAACAGAAAATGTTTGCTGGCTTTTAAACTGGAGGCTGGCGCGCATGAGGATACAGCTTTTATGCATGTGAGTTGGTTTTCTGTGCAGCAACGAGCCGTCTACTAAAATTGGCGGTAGACAGGTAGGTCTAAGGGCACGCGTACCCGCACGCAAAAGTTGCATTGCCATGCAATTCTGTGTTCGATTGCGTTGCAGCGCACAAAGGCTCGGCTTGGACGTTAATTGCTATTCCACTTGAAAAGAATATGTAAGGTACGAGTCGTTTGTTGCAGTTTAAAGTTTGAACGTTGTAACAAACAGCAATAGTCAAGCTTTGAGAATAACGCCTACTTCTGAGTTAGTTTAAAGTTGCACTGACGCATAGTTGTAGCGTGGCATTCAAGAGCCATTAATAGTAGTCACGGCAACGCGACGGCCGAAGTGAAAAGTTGCGTGACTGAACAATTTTTGCCATAGTGTGCCCCCGATCTAATGGCAGTTTTATATCTATATATATTGTAGAGAAACAATAACGCCAGCGAATAGGTATTCGCTTTTGAATAGTGATTAACTCATTAATTCGTTTTCGGGTGACGAAAACGTTTTCATAGAAATACAATTCTTGAAGTGACTATATAAGGTCACTTGCCAAAGCAAGGGCTTACGCATAAAATAAGCCTTTTGACGTAAGAATAGCGCTAATAACAGATGGACAGTGGACAGTGCGTGTTAATTAATGGATTGATTAACAAATGGAATGAGTGAAAATAGGTTCGTTTTGTTACGAAAAAACTCGGGAGTCGATAGGAGTCGGACCCATTCTGTGTTCCAAAGGGTCGACGTCGGACAATGGCTGGAGCCAGGCGTCGCAGTCGAAGTCAGATTTGGCCCACCCATCTCCATATCACTAAAGGAAAGTGTGCCTTTTTGGCCGTTATTTTAACTTTAAAAGGTGAACGAAGAAAAAATAATAAAATAAAAAAGTATTAAAAATGGGTTGATCAAGACTTCGGTTTTTTTTTTAATTCTGAAAATTAACTGTTAACTCTACATTAATTTCACTTCAACCCTACAGTTAGCCTGAAGCTTCCGAGAGGTCTCTGTTTTCGCACTGCGCTCTAGATATTGGTATGCAAATTCCCTGTAGACGTTGAGTGACTTCTAGTTTCACAGTTTGCAACACCACTATTTAAGATGCGTTTTTCCCTTTATACGTAAACGGATAAAATTTCCAGGAAGTAATGGCTTTTCCAACGATGCATGAAGCTCCGCTGCAAAGGTCAGCAAACCAAGTTATCTATAAGACAACATTTGTATTTCTTTGAACATTTCTTGAGCAATTAGTCCTTTGTCTCTTTTTACCCCAGTTTAATCTTACTTTGAACAGCTACGTAACGCAGGTGTTATTTCTGAAAACAGTAGTTTTCCTTTCGTTGACTGAATTCAAGAGAATTCATCCACGTGAGGTTTTACGATAGTTTCTCTCATGAACAAATTTAGTTTATTTATTAAATTAGTTTGAGCGGATATTCTGTTCTTGCTTTCATTGTACGTAATCGAACTGTGTTAGAACGTATAGACCAACAGACCAGAGGTGTACGTATGGTATAGCATCACGTGGAACACATAATGTAGTATATGGCATGCAGTTCTATGAATGGTCATCTTTTTCTTCAAAGATCTGTAATTATTACCTGCGCCAAGATGGTTATGTTTTCGTCGAGTTTGTCTGTTATCCTGTTTGCCTGTCACCAAGATAACTCAAAAAGTTGTCGATGGATTCTAACGAAATTAACATGGATCGTAAGCTGTGTTAGGAGGAACAGAAGATTAAGTTTTGGTGAAGATCCGTTCATCCGTTTGTTTGTTTGTTTGTCTGCCTCATTTTTCTTATCGCCAATACTCAAAAGTTATAGATGGATTTTAATGAAACTTGCATAAGTTGTTAAGTCTATTACGCAAACGCAAAATAATTTACCAAATTCTTGTGATGATCTGTTTATTCGTTTGTTTGTCGCGGTATTTGATTTTTATGCTCGTTAGCACAATAATTAAAAAAATTATGAATGAATCTTTACGAAATTTCAGGAATTGTTAGTAATGTTAAAAAGCATAAATAATTAAATTTTGTTGATGACCGATTGGTCGATTTATGTGATTGATTAAAGTTTTTCAGAATGATTGTTAGCAATATAACTCAAAAAAAGCTATGTATGCATCTTCAAGAAAATTACAGAAAGTTTTAATACAGTTAAAAGGCACAAATGATTAGATTTTGGTGTTGATACGAGGAAAATCATGGTTTCAGAACCAATTTTAATTTTTCGTTACCGTGCCCTGCCCAGCGAAAGAAGGCCTATGCGCTCTGAGAGTGCTATAGTTATATGTAGTATAAAACTAGGCAGCACCAACAATTTAATTATATAGTAACCAAGAGCCACCAGTGGTTTGCAGTCATATATGATATCGTACTATCAGTAGGATATGAGAATCGTAGCATTGTGGGGACAAATAATTACTTTGTCTTGTTGTCAGTGACTGTCTACCGATAGCAAAGTAATGCCGATCAGCGGCTGTCTGCTTATAATTAATTAATGCTGATCGATGACTGTCTGTTCATAATAGAGCAATGTCGATCAGTGATTGTCTGCCGAGAGTAACGTAATTGCCGATAGTAACGAAATACCGAGAGTGAAATAATGCCGATCGCAACGCAATACCGATAATGACCTAATGCCGATAGCTACGTTATACTGGTTGTAAAGTCATGCCGAAAACAACGTAATGCCGATTGTAAATCAATGCTGATAGTTATGTAGTGCTGATTAGTAACCTAATGCCGATCAGTGGCTATCTGCCGATATCAACCTTAATGCTGGAATTGCTTACTTTTAATAGTATTGAACTCACAAGAAAGAGAATATTATAGATATTGAGTTAGCAAAATTTTTTTTTTAAAATGTGAAACAGTCCATGCGGCAGAAATTCTGGAGGCCGATTGCCTAAGTGATGTCCACGTCGGCATTGTAGGATCGATGGTTGAATTCCTTACCTTACCATTGATATACTGTACCTTGAACGAGGTCCGGGTTATGTTATTCACGTTACACGATGCGTGTCGTTACTGCACTCCTTGACCAGCCGGAGAGAGAGCAGTAGGTCATCTCCGCAATGCACGTAACCGCTTACAGCTGGGCTGGCTCGTTTATTTCGTTAATTTTAGTGAATCCGTTAAGTTTTTGAATATCACGTCTACACGGTAAGCTAGAATTTAGTAAAGGCTGACTTCAAGGCTCCAGAAATAGTATCTATTATTGATACATAGATTTGTAAATTAATATTTTGCTGTGTCTTATAAGTTAGCAATAAATATTTTGAAAGTCTAACTTGCGCTGTTTAAAGAGCAAATTCTGAAAGAATCCCTTTGGGAGGCATTGGCGAGGCTGCCTTTCAGTAAGATACAAAAATATTCTATCTTCAACCCAGCCACGCCTGTAACTGTCTCGGTCGTAAAGTGTCTACAGAGCACGCGAGCGGGGACATTGTGTCCCTCTACAGGGCAATGTTTCTCCTTCTGTTGTATGGTTGCTTTCTGTTCGGTGTGGTTGTGGTGGTGACGCATGGGTCTCCATAAATAGCCTTTTCATAGTTGCTTACTGGATATTAGTGTGCTTCACTGGAAAACAGGAATAAAGCAGCGCTGGGATACCTTAGTTATTTTTAAATTATATGGCTATATTTCTTTTATGGTTGCTTTCTCAGACAGTAAACGAAGAAATTATTCTTAAACTTTAACAGTTAGAGAGATAAAGTAAATAAAAGTGCTGTATATGGGGCTATTTGGCCTATGTCTGCACCTCGAACAAGTGCCTGTGGGTTTTCTAGGTGGCGTTTACGGTCCGACTGACTGTTCAAGTGCACATTTACCGTTTATTCATTTCTTGTCGTTGTAAGCTATTCGTATAATTTCGAAAACTTTTCTGCATTCTTCTCTGAAAGATTGAATGCATCGGAGTAAATATGTAGATTGAAGCCAACATCCAGTGAGGATGATCAAGACAAACTATATTACGTTCGATCCCAAAGCTTGGCCAACAAACGCAATGAAAAACAATGCAATGATGGACACACATTAATTTTCTTATTGTTGTAGGGTACTTGTGAAGATGCAAGTGTTCGATGGTAATAGTTCGAATAAATCGTGATATAATGCCTGAGATCAAACATAAATTCATATATATGACCTCTTGACTAATAGAACGAGTAGTAAGAGTATATTTGTTAGTTAACAGTAAACTCCCGGTGCAGGATGGTTATGGTTCTCGTGAATTGCGAGGCAATGGTCTAAAGTCAAACACCGAGACAGAGCTAGGCTGTGTACATGGTGTTGTGAGTCGCTCTACAGAGGCGGTTCAGTTATCCATAGGAAAGTCTTGCGAGCACGTACCGTTGTAGCTCCGCATCACCGCTGCCTAATGCCAAAGCATTGTATATAAGCTGCTCCATGAATTGTTCCCACGGGGGGCAGGAATTCCGGATGCACACATGACCCTCAGGACACAATTTGGCTGGATATTTAAGGGAAGAAATATTGAAAGACGAATTAAGAAGACAACTAGGCCGAGTTGTTGGCAGAATATTGAAAGACGAAGATAACTGGGTGTATCTATTAGAAGAAAATCAAATGATGATGTAAACGCCTGGGGTAATTTTTTTTAGAATACTAACCGAATTGCTATGAAAACGACTGGGTGGATTTACGGAAAGAAAGATGCAGAAAACGATTGGGTCGCTCTATCGACAGAAAAAAAATGAAATAATAAAACCGCCACGGCCAATTTGTCGGAAGAAAATTGGAGCGATGATAATGACCACGACTGGTCAAATCCGTTCAAATAAAATGGAGAGATAGCGGCGGCTGGGCCGATCAGTCGAAAGACAAATGGAATAACGAAAACGATACGATTGATCTATTGAAAGGAATGCAGTGAAGGCGAATTCAATCGGGTCGATCTATCTGAAGAAAAAATCGACCGACAATTAAGAACGTAAGTAGGCTGATTTATCGGAAGACGAACGAACTGACGAAGAAGATGAACGGGCAAATCTGTAATGAGAAAAGTCGAACTGTGAAAAAAACAAAACAAAAAGACGAATGGGTCAATCTCTCAGTAAAAAAAAAAACTGAACGGTGATGAAGACGACTGAGCCGTGACCGTCAATGTGTCCCATAATGCAAATTATGGAAGCCAATAATTCCTTTAATTGTTGAGATATCGGTGTCGCTTGCAAAGATTGTAGCTGTTCGATCAGTTTGCTATAAGAATATTTAAAATATGGTTCCATACCATAACTAGTTTGTCGGACTTATCAACAGGTGGAATCATCAAGATACTGTGGTGCTACACCTTGCCTGTTGTTCCGTTAAATGATGCTGAGAGCTGAAACGGGATTCGAACCGGGGTCCTTATAATTACAGCCCTAACACTCTACAACTAAGCCGCACGCGACGTGAATACGAGAAATCAAATTGTAGTTTGAACAGGGGACCTCTAAATTCGTTACGAAGATTTGTTATAATTGGAAAGCTAATTGCACAAATGCTATAACTCGTCGGCGGGCCACTGCTATTTTCTTTAGTTTAATACACGAGGACACAGCTCTTGGTTAGTTACGTCATGTCAAATGTGACTTTGAAACTCCATCGCCCAAGACTTCTCGAGGAAACTCACAGCTCGTAACGAGGTACTGCGTCACTCACTCGATCGAGAGTCGTCAGTTTAAGAGACACTAAGTCGAGGCCTCCTCGACTGCTTCGCTGAGCCCTGAGCAGACACAGTGGACACACACATCACGTGCTATTGTCGTCTATACATGCTCGCTTCCACCTCACTACAGCGGAGCGTAATGACAGTTCCGAGATCGCACATATACACGATGCCTGCAACGGTGTTGCTTTAATGAATGTCACTTCCGTAATATCGGATTAGTGAATAGTAATTGGAACTCGTGTGTACGTAGTCTTTTACCCGTCCCAGAAGCCGTCACTGTAAATGAACTTCTGAGGCCACCGAATATTCTATTAGCTTAGCACTTACAGTTCTGTATTCCGGTGTAGATTAAGTGTCCTTGAATATTTCCTTTTGAAAAAATAGACGAAAGAAGAAAAATGGGAAGAAATGTAATGGCAGATAGAAGTGAAATAAAGCAGATCTGTTCTGCAAAGGAAACAAAAATTTCTGCAAACGTATAGCAAGTATAAAAATTATGAATTGAATTGAAAACAATTGTAAACGTGTATATTTTGGCTTGACATTTGCATTTGTTCATATTTATTTCTTTACATACCAGATATTAGTTTTCTCTGATTTCTAGCTGACATTATGTTTCCCAGTTTTGTTTCAGCATATTCCGTACTTTCGATAATGGATGATCCTTTAAGATTTCCCTGGGGCACTTGGTTTAAGAGTTTATATATCATAGAGTAAAGAGCATATCAAAAAGACTCAAACGGTATTACTTTATCAAATTGGATCTCGGTAAATCATAATTACTGAACAAATGGAACTCTTGCACTGAATTTGATAGGCAATTAAAGAGGAGATATTGCTTCGGCTGTCTCTTGTATGAAACATGCAGAAAAGGGTCTAATCCACAGAGACAAATTGCTTTATATAAAAGCATGTTTGTTTTGACGAGAAAAGGTCATTTTTCATATTCACGTTTTCGTTGTGAAACACATCATTTACATTAAAGTGGATAGTCTATTTTTATTTGCTTACAGCAAATACATCATATTTATCAATAATAGCGCGCTGATTTGTACTTGTGTCTCAACTTGAAAGAATATGCAAACACTGGTAAATCGTTTGTATTGCAAGGCTATTCAAAACGCTATGAAAAAAATGCAAACAAAAAACGCATAGGGTGTTAATAATAAATAATAATAAAAGTTAATAGGACATTTCAGTTTGACTGCTGAGTCTGTAATTGAATTAGATAGTTGCATATTAAATGGTAGACTGGGTTAGCTTAAACTTGCTTAATCCTGACAGAACTGTGGGCCTCACAAAAATTTAAACTCTAAATCATTTGCTGGGGCGGCCTAAAACTCTGTGGGGTAAGTTTCGTTAGTTTAGGTTCCTTTTTCTGGCAGATCCTGCATGCCAAAAGTAAAAGAAACGCGCAGTTGTCCCAACAGAACAGTTACTCAGAAATGAATGCTGATATCTAACCTAACGAAAAGCCTTCACAGTTATACGAAAGTATTGATTTTACCACGTAAATAAAAACAAAAATGTACACAATTATTGCATGTTTTGTAGTTAACTGAAAAATTTCTATGATTTGAAGTTGACCACGCAAAAGCCTTGTTGAATGTTGTAGTCTATACAATGATCTCGCATTATACCCCTAAGAAATTGTATATTAGTAATATACCTGTCATCTCGGAAGGGAAACAATACTTCTGTCGCCGATTTAAGATTTTTCCTCCAGTGTAATATAATATTACCCAATGGAAATCTTAAAAACGTAGACGGAAATACTGTCCTCTCTTTCGAGATGACAAATACTAAAACAGACCCTTTTTCTCCCCGTTCATGGAACGCTTTCTACAGGTTACAGCTATTGCAAAATTCTGCAATAGCTGCCCTACCAATTAAGTTTTACTACCCCGTTTTGCTAGTTACTCATAATGGCGGCGGTTATAACAATAATTCTCTGCAGACGGCGCTGCATCCGATCTACGTTTCTGGACTTTCTCCGTTTTGGGAAGTCTCTGTTTAAGGAATTCTGCTCTAACAGTAAGCTAACTTAAATTTCAGGCAACAAACTTCAGTCCCCCACTAAAGGTACTAAATAGGAAAAGTTTGGGTAATTCAAGTTTCCTTTCAGATCAGTGCTAACTTTCACTTACACGCACTAAAATGCCTAGTCTAATTCGTAAAATTAAATGATCAATAGAAACACATTTGGTTGTTAAAACCAAAGAAGGAAGTTCTGCTAGTTGAAGTTTTCTAGTTTATGGGCCAACTGAATGAACTCCAAACATGTTTATTTCCTTTTTATTTAATAGCTTTAGTTGCGTGTACTAGCTAAGGCACTAAAGACTTAATAATTAGATAAATTTATTGACTTAAAATAGGCTGAATTCCAGTAGTAAGAGCTCTAGTTATCTGTACTATACTAAGAATGTACAATGTACTAAATAGCTCAAACTAAACTTAACTTATTTCCCTGGGTAAGAGCTAGCTAGATAGCTAGCTCTAGTTATTTGCAATACTTTATTAAATAACTCCGCCTAATACATCCTGATTGCCAGTGATAGGAGCTCTATAAGTTATTTGTAGTACAATTTTTGTGATGAACTATCATCAGGTGATTCTGACTATCAAATGTATTTAGTTGAAACCTTTGGTTTTATAATCTACAAATTTCTATAAGCGCCGGCTGTGCTACGTCTGCTCAAATGTATGAATTCCTTACCGTGTATATTACAGTGTGATGTTGCAATCGACAGTGAGGGTTCCGCCGGCGACAGAATGGAGCTCTACTTGTGTGTCCAGCCAGTGTGCAGTGTCTGTTCGATCGGAGAGTAGCACTGTGCCAGCCAGACTAATGGAGGTAACAAAGTTATCGTACTGCCTAGGCTAGAGTCTTGTCTAGTGCCACTACGTACTGCTGCGGGTTGTATATTTCCGAGAGCTGTCTAGTGCACTTGTTGCAGTTATAAAGTAAGTGCAGTAGTCTTTTTGCTGTCGCTGTGACGAGAATAACTCGGTAATCGCTTTTCCTCTACTTCTGTTGAAGCTTGCATAGTTGATTTTCGCTGTCGCTTGTGTATGTTAATTGCTGTAATTGCTGTAGTTCCTGTAGTGTTCACGCCAGTTTACTCTGTTGTTTGTCTTTGAATCTTTAAATAATAGTAATCTTCCAATAATAACAATTTAAATAAGTGATGCAACTATCTTTAGCAAATTGCTTCGTTATTGCCTGTGGAAGATGTACTAATTTGAAAACGAAAGTTTACCACAGATTCGACGCACACTGCATCGTTACGTTCACTGAACGCGTCTGAATTCGATACAGACACTTATTGCAACAGTGATGCAGCTTACATTTGCTTTAGTTCCGGTTGTTTTCTTGCTCGACTGCAGGGGAGAGCGGAGATCTCAGGGGATTTGCCTGCCAGATGAGATAGAAAATGCAATCAGTTTGATACGCCAGTCGGAGACCAGCCTCCGTCCTCTGGGTTTTTGCCGAACAAATGTTTTACGTAACACAAGAACTGCGCGCCTCCCAACGCATGCATCTTTTTCTGAAAGAACTTGCTGAAGAAGCGTTCGATCTTCTCGCTTCGGCTCCTATAAATCAGCAAAGGAAGCATCAGTTGAGAGGGAAAATTTCGTGTTAACGAAAGAGGTTTTGCGTAAGTGCTGCATTTTACTAGTGGATCGGTATAAGTATGACAAATATTAAACTTGCAGTTTCTTTTTTTGAAAAATTATTATCTTTATAGCGTTTTTCATTCAAGCTTTAGCTTATTTTCCTGCCTCTTCTTGAAGATGATTCAAGGCGAAGAAATGGTTCTAAAAAATCACAGCATTTTTTTTGGGGGGGGGCTGCAAGAAGGCTTTAGATTTAGCTGTCATTCTCTTCATAATAAAAGTACGCCTCATTGAAACTTTACGTTATTTAATTAGTTTGAAGGTGTAATAGTTTGATCCCTTACATTAAAATATAATGCTAAATAATAGAAAGTTATAAGGCGATGTGAGATCAAGCAACGCAGCCTCCACACAATGGTATCACTGCAGGCACCGCATGATATGTTCCCGTCTTCCTTGCAACGATGATAACTCCCTTTGAGAATTTAGCGAACCACATGAAATAACAGACCTTTATTTCAAAATTTAAGGAATTGCAGAATATTTCACTGCACATTTTTCATTTTTATTGCCAGAATTACAAAGTAGTTTTATGTTGCAGCGATTTTAGAAATTTGTGGAGCACTTCCTTCGTATATTGACGGACCACCAAAAAACGGCTTTTTCTCTAGATATTGAAGGATCAACGGCAATTTTTCCGAAATTATTTGGTATAATTAACACCAAAATTTTTTCCCTAAGACCTCGAGTATGTTTTTCAAAGTGCATCTCCGTACAACGGTATTTGTAATTAATTCACGAAGCAGTAGATACAGCTACGTGTATGTCGAAAAGAAAAAAAAAACATACTTCCGTTCTTCAAAGAAGTACAAATACCTGTGGTCTAGTAGCTACCAGTCGCCATTGAAGAACAGAGGAATTAACTTACATTCATCGGGGGAGTTTCACATTATTGTGGAATTGTTTTGAACTGATGTCGAGCTGGAGGGAAGAAACTCTAAATACGCTGGAACAACCTTTAGTAATTTCAATTTTTAGTGGACTACGAATCGAATTGCTGTGTGGTGAAAATTGCTTTACACAAACAACCTATCAGTGGAAGATATCGTTTGACGTGGAAAATTCTTCAGAAAATGTTAACAAACGGATGAGCACCCAAGAAATAGTCGTTTGTATCTCTTCGAGCGCTAAGTAGAGTTCATCAAAGAGGCCTTCGTCACTCAAACTTGGTTTCCATCATCGACTGAACATTTTTTTTAAGTAAAAGCTTGATTCAACCAGCAAGTCGCGACAGTATTCTTTTTGGTCAACAGTTATGGTTACGTATAAATCTTGCGTATCAGTTTTGTTTTCATATTGATGTTGCTTATCAGTGATGGTTTGATTCTGATGTTAAATATTCACTTTGCTTTCTATACATATGAATGTCGAGTTCTTATTCATGTTTTACATCAACATTGACTTCATATTCATGTTGCCTATCACTGTTGGTTTCATATATATATATATATATATATATTTCATAGTAGTGTTGGTTTCATATCAGTGTTGGTTTCATTTCCATGTTTCATTTCAGTGTGTGCTACGTATCCATGTAACATATCATTGTTGATTTCATTTCCATGTTTCATTTCAGTGTTTGCTACGTATCCATGTAACATATCATTGTTGATTTCACAGCCATATCTCATATCAGCTTTGGGTTATATCAGTGTTTAAGATCAGTGTTGGTTTTAAATCAATGCTAGATTCCAATTCTAGTTTCGGCCACGGCGCTGTTTTGCAGCTGAGGCACGCATGGCCTTAACACGCGGCTGGGCATCTGATGGCATTCTCCGTCTCCGCCAAAACGAAATGCACCGCCAGAAGCAAAACACAAACAGGAATTTATTTTCTGTCATCGTAGGTCTCGATATAAATTTGAAGTACAAGAAAATATTGGTTACACGACCAGACGGAAATTTTTTAACTCTAATTTGCACTTCCCTCAATAGATCTCTTGTCATCGATAATCATTGAACTGAGGATCTGACTACTGATGAGATATGAAAATAAGTCAATGGATTGTTATCATGCCATATGAATTAACTCAGGAAATTCTATTTTAGTAATTAAGGCTACTTCCAGTGGGTACCCGCATTAGTGAAAATTGCTCCGTGTCGCACAGTAAACTCACTACGTACTGAGTGTAACCCAATGTATGCACAAAATACATTTGGTTGCGACGATAAAAAGAAAATATAATGCACCCAAAATCATCTCTAAATCTGTTGATCCGCTAGGTAATTGAGAAAGTTTATGATAAGATACTTATAACGTTCTGCTGGCGTGCTGTGTTATTATTTAAGAAAAATCATGTGCAGCTAAAAGTGACCGAGTCACACCGACTCGAGTTTCAAGGGAGGTACGTGTGCCAATCAGTTAGATATCCACCTATTCTAGAGCAACCAAACCTATTCTAAGCTATTCTTAAGTGACATAATCTAACGCATACTTTAGGGTAGGCTACATAAAGTGCCGGGACCTATAGGGTATTAATTCATTTTCTCTGGTCTTCCCCACTAGGTGCGTTTCAATGGCAGTAGTTGGTCACATTTGGCCTTAGAATTCTAATAGATGTCAGCCAACCTAGGATTTTTCAGGGTGTACCTAATGCGTGTTTCTATTACCATTACTAGCAAAGTAATGCTTCATTTGAATTGGCCATTGCAATTGCGCCATCCTTCTTATATCAGTTGAATATGGCACATCAGTGTAGGATCTGCCATACTCTAAGCTGTGGCTGAGCTCTACTGCGCCACGGATAGTAGGACAGGTAAGTGATAAGTTGCCATTGATTGGGGGTCTCAGAGTCAAGTTAAGCCAAGCTCACTGGGTTTGGGAGCTTTGGCTCCGCCATTTTGAATCGAGAGTCAAGGGTTAAGCTCGGTTGGATTACACTTGAGACCTCGGAAATTTCAATCATGTTCCGTAAATTGATAGAATGAATTCATTTTTTGCATCTGAAGTTCAATCGGACTGCTACTAACAGCTGCAGGATGATTTATTGTAGCTAAGCCAACGTTCCTGTCTAACGGTCTCGACAGGTCAAGCCTAGTGAACTAAAAGTTAAAACTCGACTTGGTTGGGCTGCCTTCTTCTGCCGTAGGGAAACAAGGAAACCAGTGCGTTGGCTGAAA
Source organism: Parhyale hawaiensis (assembly GCA_001587735.2). NCBI lineage: Eukaryota > Metazoa > Arthropoda > Malacostraca > Amphipoda > Hyalidae > Parhyale > Parhyale hawaiensis. The sequence continues at coordinate 1,406,968 of LQNS02278159.1, read as the reverse complement.
ATACCAAAATGACTGCAACTGGTCGCTTGGCGGGCCTCAGAAAAAGACTGACAGGTAAAATTTCACTAATCTGGCTGTAGGAACAATTAGAGTGATTCACAAAATTCCAGTGCTGAAGTAACCATTTTTAAAATTGAGGTTTGAATAGAAAATGACATGACAATGTATGTAGAAAGATCTTTCCTTTCGCAACACAAACATATAGAGTAGGCAAAATACGATACAAATAACGGGCAATTAGGCGGTAAAACACGTGTATCATTTCACAGCTATCGCCTTCTTCCCGACGGCCGCTGTCGGTTATTATATACTCTTAGTCGTCGCGTAGCTTCTTCAAAGAATATTTACAATTTAACTGTAGATTTATGCTAGTGGATAGTCAGAGAAATTATCAGAACGTGCTGTACACTTCTAACTTATCTTAGGGGAATGACATCGTTAAAGAAAGAACATGATAAATGGATATGTTAAATTTTAAAAGGTACTTCTTCCCGAAAAATTATGATAACAATCCATTAATTTCTCTCTGGAGAGGAAAGTTTCAGTATAAAAAAGAATTTTAAAAAATCGCATTTATTTTCTTCTTCGGAAGCAAGGCCTAACATGTCGGCAGTGAAGGCTAAAATAATAATGTCATGTATTTCTCCAACGCGTGGAGGTATTCTTTTTTTCTTAATACTAATACTAAAAAAGGACAGTTCAGGTTCAACTATTGATTTCCCAGCTTATGACGACTAACATTTTGAAAACAAAGTACTAGAAAATGTAATTGCAGCTACTACTGCAGCAGTAACTGAAATCAGCACCAATATGATAACTGGATATTATTGTGATTTCAACGAAATATCACATTCCAAGCAAAAACAAATTCTCATGCCCTAATTCTCACTACGTTCAGTTTAATTTAAAGGAAAATTATTTGTATAAAGGTTGGAAGAAAATGATATCTTCAAAAGTAATTACTTCTTTTCGTCTGGTGTAAGTAACAGTATTACCTGATATATTGCAATTTGGAAATATAAATTGGTTAGCCCTCAAAAGAACGTTTTTTATAAATAGCATTTTCTTTGTACTCAAAGAAAACGTTTCAGTACCAACTGTAATAATATTTCTAAGTTCTTTGTCCTGTAAGTGCCAGATGGTAACTTTGGAGTAAACACTGAGACATGGCCATAATTGTAAGCGAAAATGAATAAAATATAGAGATTAAGAGGACAACCAAGAAGACAGCTGTAGCACTGCAGTGAAAATGGAGTTAAAAGCAGCAAACGTCGCTGCAGCCGCTGTGCGACTTTACGAGTAATTTTGGCTATACAGTATACGTCGTGTTTGTAGTTATATTCAGAGGTGGGCACGCTAGAGTAAAAATGTAGCGGCGCTACTGATACAAGATTAAAAATGTAGCGGCGGTACCGCTACAAGCTTAAAAATGTAGCGGCGCTACCGCTACAAGCTTAAAAATGTAGCGGCGCTACCGCTACTAGCTTAAAAATGTAGCGGCGCTACCGTTACAAGCTTAAAAATCTAGCGGCGCTACCGCTACAAGCTTAAAAATGTAGCGGCGCTACCGTTACAAGCTTAAAAATGTAGCGGCGCTACCGCTATAAGCTTAAAAATGTAGCGGCGCTACCGCTACAAGCTTAAAAATGTAGCGGCGCTACCGTTACAAGCTTAAAAATGTAGCGGCGCTACCGCTACAAGCTTAAAAATGTAGCGGCGCTACCGCTACTAGCTTAAAAATGTAGCGGCGCTACCGCTACAAGCTTAAAAATGAAGCGGCGCTACCGTTACAAGCTTAAAAATCTAGCGGCGCTACAGCTACAAGCTTAAAAATGTAGCGGCGCTACCGTTACAAGCTTAAAAATGTAGCGGCGCTACCGCTACAAGCTTAAAAATGTAGCGGCGCTACCGCTACAAGCTTAAAAATGTAGCGGCGCTACCGCTACAAGCTTAAAAATGAAGCGGCGCTACTATTAGCGCTACTTGTTCAAATATGCGATAAAATTTCATATAAACATTGTTATCGTGGAAAGATACCTTATTTTCATCACTATGTGTACTTTCCCGTCAGGCAAGATACGAGAAAAACAGAGATTCAGAAGAATCTTGTGTTGGTATGCGTAAAAAGAAAGAAGTAGGATTTCTCGAAAGAAAATTGAGAGCAAAAGACTGCGTTGTTTTCTTTGAGCTTCATGAACTCGTAATATTTGGATATAAACGGCCACGGCTCCCTCTGTTCAACACTTTGAGTGCCTGATTCACTTTGAAATTCGACTTCAGTATTTTCAACTGCATCTGTTTCAAATTCCATTAGAGTTGCTTCACTTGCGATTTTTTTTCTATTAAATCTATCCATTACTTTGGAGTAAATGGCAATTCAAAGTGAGCAGAAACGCGAGAAACGTTACCTAATGACGCCAACCATATCATATGGCTCTGCAAGCGAAACCGAGCGGTACTCCACTCCTTTCTGTACATTGTGCGGTACTTTTGAGGTAGTCGATCAGCCAGTAACGCGTACCCAATCGGAACACGCTTGATACTTGAGAGCGATTTGAGTGCGAAGTGCTATTGTTTCATTATTACTACTTCTATACGTCTTAAAACATTGCTTTATTAAATTCATATTTGTCATCATGGGTATATAATTATTAATCCTTTCGCCTAGTCAAATTGATACATATGAAATGTGTTTCCTCACAGATTGAAACGTCCGGAATCCAAAAATCACCACTGCTTTGTGGAGAAACACCCACTTTTCGAGATATTGGACTTTGAAACTTTATTTTTACCTCCGTCAAGGAGGTTATGTTTTCGACGGGTTTATCTGTCCCTCTGTCACCAAGATAACTCAAAAAGTTAGAGATACATTTTGACGAAATGTACAGAGATTGTTAGGTATGTTAGGAGGAACAGATGACTAACTTTTGGCTAAGATTCATTCATCTGCTGGTTTGTCTGCCTCATTTTTCTCAATGCCATAACTCAAAAAGTTATCAACGGATTTTTATAAAATTTTCATGAGCTGCTAGGTAGCTATATCACGAAGACAAAAGAACTCAATTTTTGTGATCTGTTTGTTCACTCGTGTGTTTCTCAGAGTGTTTGATTTTGCTTGTTAGCGCAATAACTCGAAAAGTTTGGAATGGATCATTATGAAACTTACAGGAGTTATCTGTAATGTTAAAAGACATAAATGATTAAATTTTGGTGCAGATCAGTGGATTCCTTTGTATGTTTGTCTTATGTTTGTCATAATATTAGTTAGCAACATACCTCAAACATTTTTGAATGCATGTTTATGAAATTTACAATAGTTTTTAGTAATGTAAAAGACATAAATGACAATATTTAGGTGCAGATCGATTGGTTCGCCTGTATGTTTGACTTATGGGTGTCCCGTAACAGGTGTCATATTGTTTATCAACGCAAGAACTCAAAAAGCTTTGGATGGGTCTTTATGAAATTTACAGAAGTTGATAGTAATGTTAAAAGACATAAATGATTAAATTTTGGTGCAGATCGTTCAGTTCGTTTGTATGTTTGACTTATATGTCATAATATCTGTAAGTAGCATAAATAAAAAAATTATGAACCGATCTAAAAAAATGTAGAAAATCCTCATACTGTTAGAAGGCACAACTAATGCAATTTTGGAGTTGATACAAAGAAAATAATGGTTTCAGACCCCATTTGATTTTTTCGTTACCGTTGCCTTACTTGGCGGAGGTATGCTCTCTCAGAGTGCTCAAGTTCCCCATTTAATACTGAAGAAATAAATTCGGTCAGGAATCCTCAACATCCCGATGCCACACACAAGTAGGCTAATAGGACACATTTTAAGACGTTTCACACGAATGACACTCCGCTCGCAAACCCTCAGCTTTTGAGATATTCGACTCCGAAGCTACCACTGCTTTCCTATGGCAGAAAATAGCCGGCAGCTCCACAATAACCTAAACTATGCTAACCTAACCTAAAAACCTACTAAAAAGGCTGCCTAACTCACAGTGCCATCGCCGGGTATTTTCTCCAATAGGAAAACAATGGGAACTTCAAAGTCAAACATCTTGGAAACCAAGCATTTGCGAGACAAATGTCGTTCGTTTAAAACGTCTCTAAATGTGTCCTACCACCCATATATGGACATCAAAACGTTGAAAATTCGCGACCGAATCCTTTTCTTCAGTATTAGATATGGAAAAATAGAAAATCAAAGTGAAACATCTCGAGAAGTAAACATCTCCCAAAAACGGTTGCAGCTCCTGGATTCAGGTCCCGTCAATCCATAAGGCAAGACGCCTCTTATGCATCAACCCTACTGGACGAAAGGGTAACTATTAACAAAACTATGATCAAAACATCTATCTATCTATCTATCTATCTATCTATCTATCTATCTATCTATCTATCTATCTATCTATCTATCTATCTATCTATCTATATTATACTAAAAGTCTGTGAACCGGTCTTGCTTGT
>LQNS02278159.1:1321699-1354535 GCA_001587735.2 Parhyale hawaiensis | reverse complement strand
TCTTCACCAAAAGTTAATCATCTGTTCCTCCCAACATACCTAACAATCCCTGTAAATTTCATCCAAATCGGTTCATAACTTTTTGAGTTATCCTGGTGACAGACAAACAGACAAACAATCAAACAGACAAACAGACAGTCAGACAGACAGACAGACAAACACGACGAAAACATAACCTCCTTGGCGGAGGTAACAATTCAGTAAAACCTGGTAATTTTATTGGAATGGCTAAGAAAACACTGTCAAATTTCTAGAATAAGAAACAACACGGTGATTTGCCGCAAATTCATTCTACCTACAGCGCGTTTGCCGTAGAAAAATGAACTGATTCTTGCACCCTCAGCTACCTTTTACTATCGGAAGAGTTTGTAAAAAGTTACGTTTTACCGTTTGTTGGTAGTCGTATATGTTTAGTGAATTTACAGCGGCGATGACTATTGATGCTTTGTACGCGAATAAAATTATTATTCACGATGTATGTAAGTTTAGATTATGCATTGTAGCAGTAGCAAGGCACAGTATGTATCTATAAAATCATACGTACTCATTGGTATAAGAAACGCAAACCCTCAAAAAGGAAACTTTCGTTTCATAAGAAAATTCTCGAGGTTCATAAATTGTTGGGATATATTAATAACTCTGTTTCAGGAAATTTATTAGGTATATTTCATAACCTCACTAGAAAATGGTTTGCTTTCATTATAAATCATATCCATTTTATTTTGGAATCCCTTTCAAGGGGAAACTATTGCAAACTGAGAAGCAATTTCATGCTAAGCCAAAATATTTTCTCGTTCGCCGACAGAATTTCTTACAACTTCACTTATCTTAAATGCTGGTGCTGGAAATATAGAGCCTAAAATACTCTACAGAGTCGGAAGCCCAATTAAATGACGTAGTCTTAGATTGACAAAGAAAAAAATAGTTACTTTGGATGACGATGAAGGCGAAATACGTAAAGCCGAAGACGAAGGCGATGGCGCTGCTGGAGACAGGCAGGTAATTGCCCTGCAGTAGCAGCGACCGCAGCAAATTAAACGTGTAGCCGGCAATCGTTGATCTCTTCTTTGGTTTTCTATTTGCCTTTTCTGTTGCAATGAAAGCTTCTGAAAGCTTGTTAATGGCCGCCGCAATTGGTCCAACGGCTATCATCAGCAGCACCAGCGACATCCACACCTGTGTAATCAATATGACTATTATAAGATGACTAGAGTGCCCGCACCGTCAATAATGACTGAGAAGAATTGGAGACGACCCGTCGTCTTTATTTAATGTGCCATTGCCACTAAAATATTTCTGAAACATACTCTACAATAGCCGACTCGACTTGTAATGAGAGATAAGGGCTCTCTTTCAATTCATGTAAGAAGCACAATCGTCTCATTCCTACCTTAGGTCACATGCAAAAAATCTTATACCAGTAAGCAGCAAAGCCTCAGTGAATTTAAATAAATTACCCTCTACGTATCCATGATATCGAACTTGGATATCATGTAGCTTCTAAAAGACAACTTCGCTTTAGAAGAGGCAGTTTTCCTTCAATCGTTCGACTTTTTTTATTACAGATGACGGGCACTTTGTAGTAGCGAAGCAGGCGGAAATCAACTAATCGAGGATTTATTGTACGAGGTAAACTGAGAACACAAACATGGTTCGAGGTATGGAGAAAGTTATAAAAATGAGACTGCATGGCCGCGCTAAGAGAAGTTGTAATATCTCTATTGTTTCGATTCCAAGAAGGGTTTCAAGCAGGAAGTACATCAAGATAAAGGAATGAATATCGTACTTTCGCCATCTTCTGCAACCTGGTCATCGATCTCCATGAAAATGCAACCTAATTACAAACTTTGCAACCTAGTCTATTTTCGCCTATCTATTTCTTGAAGAGGGGGACACGAAAGATGCAAATATATATACATATAAACAAATAAAGACACGACGGTGTTTATTATATTGTTTGATTTGATTTATTATGACAGATTTTAATAGCCTTCTCCAGACTTATTTTTATTGAGCCAAGCTTTCGGCACAGGTCAAGTTAGTAACTTTGTCAAGGCAAAAATCTTCGATTGCTGCGGAGTAATCATAGTACGACCAGTCTCCAAGATATATAATTCAGATTTGTCAAAATGGACTAAAAAAATAGAGATGTGTCAAAACTTCTGTACGTTAGCAAGTAAACAAATCTGAATTATGTATCTTTGATACGAGTTACTGTGATAGTTTTACAGCATTTGTAGATTTTCGCCCTGGCGAAGGCTTGGAGGACTTCCAGCCACCGGCCGTCGCTGGTCGTGGCCGCCTCGGCAACACCGTCAGTTGGACCGACTCGCTGACCCGCTGTCAGTCAAATGCCTCGCCAATCCATCGGTCGAGGTGTAATCATTGTCGGTCGAGCACCTTAGACGATCGTTTTTCTCTTGCAGCAATTTTTTTTACACCGAAAAAAAAGACGTTTAATTAATTAAGTCTCCTTTCAATGAAAAAGGGAATAGTTTCTACATGGTTGCAATTTCTTTCACGTTGTTTGCAAATAGTTTGCAATTATTATTGGGGGATTATTCTCTTTTACGCTGGTGGAAATAGTTTTCTGCAGACCTTGTTAAAAAAATTAGGTAGGTGGTTACAACTTTGCTTACCTTGCCCGAAAATGGTCTGTAAATGATTAGTATGGCAGATGCCTCAGCTGGAGCTCTGGACACAATAACCGTATCTTCAAAGAAATACGGAACCGTGAAGTCCACTGCGTGATTACGATCATCTGTAGACACAGAACGAGTGTACATACTTCTTGGGATTATTACTGTTCTCATTAATCTATATAATAATACGCTTGTTCCTACCTACCTACCTACCTGCGGTGTGTGTCACACTTTTTATCACTAATAGACGGAAGGAAATTGTGTTCGGGAAGCTGGGTATCTATAACACGGCGAGCGTCAGTAATCTTTCGGCCACTGGGCAAGGTCATTTTAATTGTGTTAATGCAGTCGGGAGCACAATGGAAAATGGGCATTGAAAATGGATATTGCACCATGTCATGCAATTCGTGACTTAAAAGTTTGCCGATTGCATCATGTCTCGGTAGAAAGGAGGTGGTGGTAAGGCAAAGGAGGGGATGGGGGTGAAGCAGAGGTTAATGGTAGAACAAAATGAGATTGGTTTGCACCGTTAGAAAGCTCCTTCCAAGACCTTTCTTTTCAGGGATCACACTTTGGGTTTGGTCCCAATTCTCGGCGGGAGGGGGGAGGAAGCTCCTCAAAGTTAGTAACTTAGCCAAAAATGTCCCCTTCTCCCATGTTTTTGTTAGTTTTTTCGCTTATTGCTTGAACACTATCATACGTAGTTTTTGTTATTTTTAAAAGGAAATTAAATTTCTATTCTAACGTTGTCAACGATTTTTCTTAGGCGTAACCCTTAACGGACACCAGGAACCCAAAATGTAGAAAGCGTGGTAGACCGTGAAACTTTCTTGTCGGGGCTTCTCAGGTGGAAATTCCGCAGTAATGTATTGATATATATGCAAGGACGCTGGGTCCGGATGATATATCTTTGCAGAGACTGCTGGGTCATGAGGATATATATGCAGGGACTGCTGGGTCAGGAGGACACACGGTATATATAAAATTTAAAAGGCAGGTAGACCGTGAAAATTTCACGGGCACAGCTAGTATATATAAACACACGACGGTCATTCTTAGTATTAGATTAGATAGCAACAATATTTTCATTAGTATTTAAATACTCTTCACTGAGGCTTACAAAATTTTTCTGAGTCGCCGTCTTACAACTTGTTTGGTGGTACTAGGCAACTGGGAAGGAACGTCGGGCGGAAGTGGTGAGGTAAGGTTGTCAGGTGTCATCTGCAATTGCGTATTATCTGTTTCTTGCGTAGAATTTCACTCTTTTTCTCTTATTTTCTCTCTTTTCTTCCTTAGTAGTAGTAGAACAACTCTTTTATCTGAATCTCAGATACTTTATGAAACGGTCCTTAGGTGGCCATCCCACCTCGGAGGGAGAGGCTTCAACTTCCACAATGGAAGTGGAGTCCTCGTCCTCTCGGGACCCACTAGCTGATGGGNGGCGGGGGGAGGGGGGTGGGGGAGCTTCTCAAAGTTGGTAACTTAGCCAAAAATGTCCTGTTCTCCCATGTTTTTGTTAGTTTTTTGCTTATTGCTTGAATACTATCATACGTAGGAACATGGTTTTTGTTACTTTGAAAAGGAAATTAAATTTCTATTCTAAAGTTATCAAGGATTTTTCTTAGACGTAACCCTTAACGGACGCCAGGAACCCAAAATGTGGAAAGCGTGGTAGACAGTGAAACCTTCTTGCCGGGGCTTTTCGGGTGGAAATTCTGCAATAATGTATTGATATATATGCAGGGACGCTGGGTCTGGAGGATATATCTATGCAGAGACTGCTGGGTCAGGAGGATATATATGCAGGGACTACTGGGTCACGAGGACACACGGTATAGGTAGATAAAAATCATAAGCCAGGTAGACCGTGAAAATTTCACGGGTACAGCTAGTATAAGCATTATTATATTAAATGTTATGGTCATCACAATTCTTGTATTATTCCCAGCTGATTGCAATAAAATTGTGATACTATTGCTAGCATTTTTATTACACTGGGCTGCGTTTAATTTTTTTTAAAGGAGTTTTCATGTTTTTCAGCAGATCGTATTTGTATTTTGCATGCCGAATTTGGACCTGTAACTCGTTTTGTTTAATCAGGCCAGATTTTTTTTACTATTTCAGTTTTATGAAGACAAATGAGTACCAAATATTAATATTTTTCAGATACCGCATAAATAATAGAAAATGTTTAACCTATGTCTAAAATAGTGCACAACTAGAGCTCATGTGAACTTCAAGATGAAAAATGAAAGTAGTAAGTAAATTCACAGTTTCGTGTATTTAAAAAAATTTAAAAAAGTGATAAAACTATTGCCGTAAAATTAGCTTTTGCACAGTTTCTTGTCTGTGCTGTACATTTGGAGCATCCCCCTTGAGGCACCAGCAGTAGCGTGCAAGCATATTCACTTCCCAACGGCCCTGGTACATCTCCTCCATTGCTCAGGACTCTTCGCAGTCGCCGCAGTTTTTAGGAATATAGTGTAAATGCAAACCAAGGAAATGCTATTTAATAGACTTGCATACACCTAGAACTTGGTAGTTTTTCATGAGTTAGTTAATAACACGTTCATATTTTCGATTTCGTTGGTTACCTAGAAAGTTGATTAGAATAGATACATTAACTGTCAACTCATCGTCCCTATCTACAGTTTTGCCATGTTGGCCGTTACTCACCTTATCTATGATATTAATAGTGTTGTTCCTACGTTCCTTCGTGTGCTACTCTCTTCATCAGTAACAGATAGCAGGAAATTAGATATATAGTTTGGTTGTATCCATGATACGGAAGATGAAGTCGAGCTCGGCAGCATGAACGTGCCCGTTAAATTTAAAGGTGATACGGGCATTACAATTGGACAATACGTCACATATATATATATGCTATTTAATATATATATATATATATATATATATATTTCCCTTGCGCACAGGTAGTGTTGAATATAGCTTTCAAAGCAAAGGAACTGGTGATGGTGAACCGCACGGCCAGGAGTGAAAGGGAACAAATAGCGCATTGTCTATGACCAGCTAAATAACACTTTTGCGAAAGGAAAAACTGGTGATAATAATCCAACGCGTCACGGGCAGTTTAGTATACCATAACACTTCATAATATTTGTTCATTACTGTAGAATTTCCAGAGGTAACTTGATAATATTTGTTCGTTACTGTAGAATTTCTATGAGTCCAACCTGAAAGACCCCTCCAGACAGTGAAATTTTCACGGGTGCTGCTAGTAGTTCATAACTTTGTTAAAAGATAATATAAAATACCTATGAACGCTGTCTATAATCCCTTTTATTAATTTATTTAGAAAAAAATTGAAACTTAGCGTACATAAATTAATCAGAAAACAAGTTATTTGCAGTAATTTATGTTCTTAAAATTGAAATAGAATGAAAACTTGGCCTGATTGGTCGAAATTGCTTACAATTCTGAATTCGGAATGCAAAAGACATAGAGAAACACTTGAGAGTCTAAACCCTAAACAATAAAAATGACGTAGACAAGTGTTATTATTAGGCAAAAGTTAAAATTACCCATAGGTAATTCCTTGGCAACTGTAGGTGACGAGGAAATAACTGTTTCAACTTAAGGTTAAATTTGCACTATAGTAACTCGATCATTGACAGCTTACATTAACTCTTAGTTTTCACGAGCATAGTTCTATAGATGTACCTGGACTTTGGGATAAACCTGACTTGTAAGAAGGTGAAAGTCAGCGGCAAGAACTTCTTCCATTGGGAATACTTCACGTACAGTTAACTAAGAAACTAAGAACATGAGACTTGTGCAATTTTCAGAACAATCTTTTGCTTTATTGTTTAGCCTTTTGGCAACAGCAACAGGTTATCGCAAGAAACTTCGGAGCGACGTTCACAAATATAAACAGTAAATAAAATTAATTCTCATGTTGATTTTTAAAGCCGTCGAGTTTAGTTATTAATCTTTCGAATATCTAATTTTTAATTAATAAAACTTGACCAAAGTTGGCCATACGCTCCCGTTGTTATTAATCCTTTACCAGACAAGTAGCCATCTATGGTTACACTTTCAATAGACTATTATTCTTCCTAGATAATTTTTTATTCGCCCGGCAAAAGGGAATATAAGCCTCTCGGATTTCATTTTCACAATGCTATGCAATGACAGGTTAAGAAAACTTGATTCACCCACTCACGAGATATGGTGAGCTGGTCAGCCCCAATATGCGCCTCCCGTCGTGCTGTAGCTCCTATGATGCCCGTCACTCCGCCATCTGCTGAGTATCCGCCGAACTTCTTATCTTTGGCTTGCTGCACTGTGAACCTTTTGTGCATATAAATAAAAAGAATAACGTTGTTGAGAAATTGTTTTCTATGAAACAAAAGTCTATGCAACAGGGTCGAGCATAGAAACTGGGACTGAAAGACTCACATATATGTATGAGGAAATACACTTTATCTTCCATGCCGCCACACGAATTTAAATTTTCTATAACGTTACTGAGTTACATTTTAAAACTTTATTGGTAAAATTTTGCATTCTTGTCTATCATGTTGCAGTAAGTTATTTAGACCCTAGTACTGAAGCTGTGATGTTGAAAAACCTGCTGGTCTTATTCTAAAAGTGTCAGACAAACCGGCCTTCAGTGGTTACGTGCAATGTGGAAAAACTCACTGGTGCTGGCCACGGAATATATCATCAACTCTGCACAAGACATGTAGTCTGCATGATGCCGTATGGGCGTCACCCGAAAAACTTCAAAGGCATAAAATCTAAAGCCGAGTTCACATTAGAAACTTTCGTTTCACCTAAGCCTGTCAGTCGTTCAGTGAAAATGTTGTTGACAGGCTTGTAGGGCTTCACACTTGACTGGGCGTGTGAATGGTGCTCTGTTACTGAGTAGAACGTTCTCCACAGCATATTTGCAATATAACTATAGATATGCAGTCCAAATTGGTTGCAGTGACGAGTCTACTTGTATTAACTACCTACATTTTTAATCACGTTTAATGGAGAGCTTCATAAAAAGCAGTTTAGATACAATTACCAGCCGGCGCCAGGCGGTAGAACAGCAGTGTGTAATAATTTATTACGTCAGTACAAAAGGTTCGGTTTAAATTATGTTCTACATGTGCAGCAATCAAACGGCAGAAGCAGAAAAATCCGCTTAAAATCATCATTAATCTCTTACCAGTAAAATGTCATTAGATGTGTAGCAGCTTTCGTTTACCAAATAGAGCAGTTTTAGATTAGGTTCGCTTTATAAAATGCCTGAACTGAGTGGTTTTCATATAAAATTTGAATATAAAACAATGAGAATGTGCACATATAAGCACTCCTTTGGCCTTTAAAAATTTAATTCAGCTAACCTGCTTATTATGCCAATTTTTTTTTATGTTTTAGCACGTAACAGATCCATACTTGCACACGATAAAATGTTTACCTAAAGTCGAGTTCACACTAGAAACTTTTGCCCCGCTTAAGCCTATTAGTCGTTCAGTGAAAATGTCGTTGACAGGGTCGTTGGGCTTCACACTTGATTTGTGCGTGTGAATGGTGCTCTGTTACTGAGTAGAACGTTCTCCATAATAAATTTACAGAATAGCCATTTGTTCGGGATGTGTAAATTGGTTACAATTTAGTTTTTCAACAGTACTAGTGAACTTGTGTCAACTACCAAAATGTTAAATCACAATATTGTATATTTCAAATTCAATCAAATAAAGCAATTCAGCTGCAACTTGTCGTCGACAGGCGGCTTAACAGCAGTGCGTGATAATTTGTCACGATAGTACGAAAGTTTCTATCTGTTTATGCTCTGCATGCGCTCCAAAAACGACAGAAAAAAAAACTAATAAACTCTAAACCATTTACATCTCTCCCACGGAAAGGAAAGTTCTTCATAATTATATCCAGCTGCTTTCGTTTACAGAACCAAGAAATTTTAGGTTTAGGCTCGCCTTATAATGTGCCAAACTAAGTGGTTTTGCATTCAGATTTGACTTGAAAAATGAAAATTTGCATATTTAAGCACTTCTTTTGTGTGTAGAAATGTAGTTAGGCCAGCCTGTCTTATATTCTTTTTTTTTTTTTACTTTATGGTATGCAACAGACTCATTCTTGGGCACTGTTAATAAAATGTTTACCTTAGCTAAAAGCGGTGGCGTCATGGCTATCGCGTGATACATTTTAACTGTGAAATTTAGAATACTTTTGCTGCTCTTGCGTTATTCAAGACCGACAAGGTGCTTATATTCACAAACAACACTATTTTAGGCCCTAATTACTTTTCAAAAGCAATTGATTCGCGCACTTTAGAAACGAAGGTAGTCCGAAGTTCGCGTCGACGGCGTCAAAAATACAACCTGTAGCAGTCTGCCGTCGCACACCGTAGCTCAGTCAGTCATCAAAATAGCGGCGTCGTTCGTTGGCCGACGGGCTGTGACGGTAACGAAAGTTGCTAATGTGAACTCACCTTAAGGTAGCGTATGGTTAGATCAGGGTGGTGCAACTTCATCGACATCGCTGGGCACTTTGGGTCTCATCGGTTACAAAGAGAGCCAGCTACATATACAGTAAAACAAGTAGTGCACTATTTTTATATAGAGAAACAAGTAATCTGTGGTTTTTTTCGTGTTTATAAGGAAAAATTTGATTGCTAGAAAAGTACTTTGAGAGCGCAGAGCTCCGCCACGCAAGGCAGTATCATAGAAAAATTCAATTTTGGTCTTTAAGCCTGGATATCTTTCTATCATCACCTAAATTTGGCCATTTGTGTCTCTTAACATTAAGAAAAGTTCTTGGAGCTCCATCGGTAACTTTTTGAGTGATGTTCTGACAAACATGAAAACATAGAGTCAAACGGACTGAAGGATCATCACAGAAATTTGGCCAGTTGTTCACTTTTGTAACATCTGCAAGCACTCCAGCAAATTTCATGAAGATCCGTTCATAACATACCTAACATTGCCTGTAAATTTCACAGAGATCTGTGCATAAATTTTTGAGATATTTTCGCTACAAGCGGTCTAACTACGACAAAAACTCAACCTTTCAGTGGAGGTAACAAGCTGTCACTGCCCACAAAAAATTAGCCCAAGGGCCACAAGTGGCCCGCAGGCCTGGAGTTGCACCACCCTGGTCTAAATGACAGATAATCATAAAATAAACTGGAGCTTTCTGAGAGCGGATACCTCCGTCAAGCAAGGAACCGTTAACGAAAAATTAATATCAGCACCAAAAGTGTGGTAAATTTATGCCTTTTGACAGTAATAACAGCTCCTGTAATTTTTTGAATATCCGTTTTTAACTTGTTGATTTAGGTCGCTGACAAACATTCTGACAAACATAAGTCAGATACACAAACAGACTAACTGAGCATCCCCAACATTTTATCATTTATGTCTTTTAAAACTTTAACAATGTCTGTGAATTTCTTAAAGATACTTTTCGTAACTTTTTCAGTTATTTTACTAAACATTGTAAGAACAAATACAGAGTCAACTAGAACGCCTCTTGGCGTAAGAACATCACGAGCGGTGGAGACAATTTCAACGCTGTCATTTTTTTTATGGCCAGCTTAGTGTGGAATTTTCTTATTTTTCACATCTAGGGCAACCCTCCTGACTCCCTGCAAATAATTATTAATATTGCTCAACTCTTTCTGCCTTTTTTGGGTGGGCAGTCAAATATACATATAAACATGTACTTACATCTTCAATGAAAACATTATCACATTATCACCGCTATTCGCTTCGCTCACTGGTAACAAACAAACAAGCAAACAAACAAACAACTTAATAGATCATTAGTATCATCACATTTATTTGGTCATTTACTGTTCGTAATGCACCTACTGTAACTGCTTATGTAAATTTCATAAAAATCTGTCGGTAAGTTTTTGAGTTTATGCTAGGAAATAGAAACAAGCAAGCTAACAAACGGTTGAACAGATCTTCAAGAAAAGTTAATCATCAGTTGCTCTTAACATGACTAACAATCCATGTAAATTTTGTAAAGATCCGTCAATAATTTTTGAGTTATCTTGGTGAGAGAAAAAGACAGAGATATAGAAACATACAAAAAGAGCGACTAATTCGACAAAAACATTACCTCCTTGGCGGAGGCGATATTGTTATTGAGGAGACTCTCAAATTATAGGGACAGGTAAATATAATGTAAAAACAACCAGTTTTTAATTTGCATCGGGTACGAGGTAAAAATAAGGCTTTAAATTCCGCAAGAGTCTACGTATTTAACTTATGTAGCAGTAAAATAATTGTTCTTGCTGTATAAAATATATTTATATTCAGTTGATTACCCTTCGTAACTTTAGATTATGCGAGTTAGAGAGGGTAAAAAATGTATTTTTTAATGTTACCAACTATCAGTAAATGGCATTTACGTGAAGTTAAAACTATCATACACAATATTTAGCGATATATATATATGTGTGTGTTTTCCGTTACTTGTTATTTTATATACATATGTTGCCAGATATATGTACTGTATGAGAAAAAAGAATCAGGATATTCAATTCTATGTACTTACCTCACCGCAAAAACTTACGTGAAATTGAAATGGTTGCCCATTATTTTCAAGATTTCAACGTCGATGCCCTCGAAATAAGGGGGGCAGTTGGAGTCCAACTGCTGTCTCATGAAGACACGTCCGTTGTTGCAGGACACTGACAGATGTCTGCCAGACAAATGACAGTCTTGTGCACCGGGATCTCGGAATAAACGATAGGGTTTGCCGTTGCTGCTTCTGGGATTAAGATTTAAATCAGAGCGTAGAGAATTCGGCCGAGGCGGAATTTCGGTAGGACGAACAGCGTCACTGCAACCATCAGACACAGAAACTGTTTCGCTGCGCATTTCGAGGTCTGACGAGGAACTGCGAACATCATCGATGAATCTACGGAAAATTTTGAACTGACTATTACATGCAGATATATATATTACTATTTTGTTTTAATGGTTGAAGGAATTTTCAAGGCAGTGAAATTTCAGAAACCAGCACTGAAAATACAGAGAGAAAGTCATGGTTAGTGAAATAAATATACCACGATTTTTGCAACTTAAGGAGCTGTGCTGTTTATTTTGACTCGAGTACATGATTACACTAATAAAGACATTAAAACTGAACAACTATAACCCCTAATCTGGCTATATTTGACCTGAAAATCTGATAGGAACAGCTTGTAATTCTATTTTAGGATGTCATCCGAGTCAGCCATGGCGCAGTACATTTAACACTCGCAGAAGTAAATAGGACTAGCAGACTGAGAAAGGACTTACTTTCCAGTGAATTCTGTGCTTTGATAAAGTCTACAGCTTTAAAAACTAATTGCTCATTCATAGACTTCATATACAATATCTTATATACCTCATCGTTCCATTGATCATAGGCAGGGCTCTCCTCACGGTCACCTGTCCTGTAGCATCCGCGGAAATCATAACTGCCTGCAGAAGAAAATTTCCGAGTGTACCCAAACTAATTTACTGTTACCGATAATGAAAAATTTTCCCGTATTAATATTTATTTAGTGAGAGGCTAATTGTCTCTAACAGCATGATATCATTTACATTGTTCATTACATTGTAGTGCTGATTTTTCGGTTTAAAATTTAACGGTCTGGTGAATACGTTAAAAAAATCTTATGTAGCTTTCATCATTCCGTGTGCCGGCTGTTCTCTCAGACATGCTATGTCATTGATTTTGTTCTCATCATGCAGTTCTTTATTATCTTTTGCTGAAGACTAAGCCTGACTATTTCAGTTCAGTACAGACATTTTTAGCAGTTCTTGTTCATTTTTCTTTTAATATTTACTTAATGGCGCTCTTACGAGTGTTATGCATAATTGCATTATATGTAAAACAGATAAAATGTTTGAGAGTTTACAATAAAATGAATGTACTAAAACCCAATTTCACTGGGTAAAGTGCTAATGGCACTGCCTCTATAATTACGCTTCCGCACTTTCCACATTTTTCGGCTTCAAACAGTCAGCTGTTCCGTACCTGTATGCTCTCAGTCAGAACTGGTTCTAGCTTCACACCATTGCCAGTTTCTGCAATCAAAATCCACTGAGCAGACGTACTTTCCAAAAATTTCTCGTATATCTGAAAAAAAAAAGAATTAAAAGGAGTTCATTTTATATTACCTCTTCACTTACTGGTACTAACGTAGTGAGTAACATTGTTTTTCTCAGTATTGCTCTCAATCCAGTGAAGTCAAACTCAGTAGGCTGTAGACGACGTTACAGTAAACTTTTCATACATGACCAAAACTAACAATTTTTTAGTTTCGAAAGATCAACGGCTTTACTATAGAAGCACAGTAAGTTTGGTATAAAATATTCAAATTTTAATTCTAAATTATCTATGAATTAAAAATAAAGTTCACCAACATGAAGTATACCTGTATTTCACCTTGGTCCCGAAACGATTGAAAATAATACCTGTCTGAAGAGATTCAGTAGAAAATGCTCGGGGCAAAGAGTCACCATGGTGAAAAGTTTCAGCTTGTATCTGTACTCCCGTAGCCACGACGTGACGTCATCGGCATCACATGGTAGCAACGTCGTCGTCAAACCCAAACGAGAAATTTTATGGAGAAGAGGTGACGTGTCTGCGAGAAGAAGAAATATACCGGCCTTAGGGACAACTGTTACGCTGTGGGAGCGTGATGGTTCTTAGGCCAACTTTGTAAGAGGGGTTAGTAAAATGATGGACCCCATCAATCTTTTATAGTTGGTTTTGTATACTGCAGCCACTCTTTCCTGATACCGATTAGGGAGAAATAACAGGATTTATAGGCTAAAGACACGTACGATTGGGAACCGAAATGAAACCTTCTAGGCTTGATTTCACCGAAACTTGAGGCAAGTGCTGTGTCTTCGATCCCCCGAACTGAGTTCAGGTATTAACCCTTGATCTATTGCTCTTGAGACAAAGTTATATAGCTGCCAAAATATTAGATTATTAAAATGTAGGTTCATTTCATGTTCTGAATGTCTTTAAGCATCTTAAAGCACAGAGATGTTAGATGCGGAGGCAATGCATGCTCTACCTATTATCTCAAGTTATTCTCATATTCACCAATAAATCATGATTTGTACATCCGGGTACGCTAGTTTAGGATATTTTTAATATATTTTTCATAACAAACCTGAGTGTTGCGCATCTTTTACGACTATAACGTCTGGTGCGCAAGAGAGTTGCAGCAGCGGTGGTAGGTGTCTGTGAAGTACAGTAGTATTGGGCCTGATGAAAACAATCCAAGTCAGTGACCCTTCGATAACCGCGTTTGTTTTTTCGCATATTTCGGGAATTGATTCAGTAATGTGACAACTGCGGTCACAAATTTACTATCAGTGTAACTGTACGACCTATAAACTTATTTATTACGTAACCAATTAACTACATTCGTTTCGGCTAAACACTTATGTACTACGTCCCTACAACTTATTGAGAATTTGGAAATCCGCTGTTAACCTGTTAACCGACACTTACGAGTAAGTCTAACTTTGCCTAGCGGACGGAATTATTGGAAAAATCTAAAAAAAAATTGAACTTCATTTTTGAACTCGCATAAGTTTTTTCTTTTATACTTTGATTACTAGTTGGTTATTTGGGGTTTCATAGTTGTCCTTAGTGTGATACAAAATCATTAAGGAACAAAACGAGAGATCGACCTAAGTCGACGCTATTCGTTAACAGGTTAATATAAAAAATCAAAAAGTATGAGCTCGATGCTAATAAATTGTCACCGAGAAGTCAAGTGTCACGCCGGTTTTCATTTGCAGTTGCCCTTGGCATTATTTAGGAACTAATTACAGCCCGCAGAGGACGCCATGCTAACCTTAAGTGCTAACCTTTTGCGTACTGAAACATGGATCCTTTGTTTTTTCCTGTATTTATAGAGCAACTAATTTGATTTATTGCCGTGCGTTGTTATTGTAATTTAGTATTAGTGTACTGACTACAGTAGGTAGGCAGACTTTGGTAAAATCTGTGGCTTTGTTACGGGATAATTTATACAGACTGAAGCACTGCATTGACTGGTAATTAAATTTCAGTAACTTCACCTGGAGTCGTATTATTGAAAACATTTATGGTATTAACGTGGAAAAATACTGATAAAGCAATACTTACGGCTGATCAAATAGTCGTTTGTGATTGGAGAAAAACGATTGGAATGGTTGTTGCTGTTGCAGTGCCCCTGATTATTGAAAAATGGAAAGCATTAAATTATGCAATACAGAAACATCTGAGAAACTGCGACAAGACGGATGCCAATAGACGTTACATAATCAGAATAACTGCTACATTTGCAATTTAAGCCGCAATGTAATGAGGGAAATAAGCTTTTTTTCCCGGCTAGGTTATTTTTGGGTTGGGCACTGAGTTCATGCAGTTTTTTGAATAAATATTTTGAAAAGTTTTATGAAAAATAACTACAAGCTTATCAAAATTCTATACTCCATTGTTGTTTACAAAATTTCCCCTACGTGCAACAAGATTTTCAATGCCTTGTTGGTAAAAACTCATCCAACCACGCCTTTAATTTTGAATCTGTGTTGAACACAACTCCTTGCATATCATTTATTGATCTACAGCCACCATTTTTCTTTTCTAGTAACTATTCTGTGAGGCAATCGTTGCTGAGTTGAGCGGTGACGAACCAGCAAACCGGCGAAGATTGTGGTATGTTGAACCCATGATCCATACTAATGAGCCTTTCTTATCAACTGAAGATGCTCCTGTAGAGCAGTATAGAAGCATTAAAATTTCTTTGCCTGTTCCCTTTTCGTTTGATGAAGATTGTAGTGCTAAAGATGGTTTAATCGTTCCTCACCGATCTCAACTGAACGACCAAGACGAGGTGAGTCTTTGAGGTGAAAGTTTCCATTTTTGAACTTTGCATACCAATAATGAGCAGTCCTTACAGTTATGGCACCCTCGCCATACACAGCGTAAATATCGTGAGCAGCTTAAGTTGCCTTAAAACTTTGGTTGAAAGCAAAAAGAAGGAGATATTGAAAATGTTCATTTTTCTGTACTTGACATTCCATTTCGGCGGCCTGAAAATAAGTAGAAATTGACTAACAATGCACGAAAAAAACCAGACTGCAAATGCTTTCAAAATCTAATTTAGAAAATAGATTCCCTAATTGAAAAATATAATGCATTCCAAAATCCTGAAACATGGGACAAGAATTCAATTTCCCATCCAATAGCATTACATTATTACTAATATTATTGTTATTAACCCTTAAGTCGTCCACAAACAGGTAATGAAACCCCAATGAAGTTTTATGAAATTCTAGACCAGGGTAGAAAACACCGACAGAACTAATAAGTTCGGCCCCCAGTAGTCTCCAATGTAAAGGGCTGGGCAAAATCAGCAGCTAGTGTGTTTCTATGAAAGATCTTGAGTGAAGTGACAGAAAAATCAACCAATGTCTCTCTCTCATTGTTGTACACCTTATTACACTTAGATAGGCAGGCCATTCTGCGCCTATAGGACAGACTTACCGTATCACTCTCAGCACACAACCTACTGGTAGAGCTAACAAGTTGGTCCAGCAGACGCAAGTGACTGGCTGCAGCTGAAGCCCAGGCAGGTAAGTAATATTCCAACAGAGGCAACAGGAATGTATAAAAGTAATCTGTGGACTACATCCGTGTCACTGAGCACAGCATTTAGCTGAAGCAGTGGACTAATCTTACTCGAAGCACGTGACACAAGACATCTAACATGCGTCTCAAATGAAGGTTTCTCATCAAAGAGAATCTCTAGAGAGAATCTGAGAATCTCTAGAGAGCTAGACCTCTGAAGCAGAGTGTCATCTATCATCAGAAGTGCATGTAGGAGTAAAAGTGTTCAAGATTCAGCTCCATACCCTAGGCAAAGCACAATGCAGCAGTGGACAACAAGTCCCTTTTTGGAGACTGATCGACAGCATTACACATGCTGGAAGTTGGTATCACTGCTATCAAAGCTGAATCGTGAGTACAGCTGATTATCGTGTTCTCAACCAAAGAAAGCATGTCACTCTTGTACAACATCAAAAGCAACGGCCCAAGCACGCTTCCCTGAGGAGCTGCCGAAACGTACCGCGACTGAAGCACACAAACAACCTTTTACGAATACACTTTGCGTTTGCTGAGGCCCAAAATTATGAATGATTAATAAATCCATACCACGTACACCAAAAGACTCCACCTTGTACAATAGACCGATCTGTGGGTAACCCTTTCGAACGAAGCTAACTTATTTGATGTTTAATGCCTTACCTTCAATTAATGCAAGTCCCTCCAGTGTGAGCAGAACAAATAAATGCATATACATTCTCGTTATTAGTTTAAATTGCAACTTTCAGGGTCAGAGACACTTGTAAAATCATTCCGTTGGCGGTAAAATAAAAAATTTACATTGTATGTAGTGGTACAGCAGAGTGATCTATATTTAGTGATTGACGATATTTAGCTAGGTAAAGAGATTCGAAAACCCCAGTAGTTACATCTGGAGCGAAAGTTAGAAAGGAAATGTGAATAGACGAGAAAAGGTGGTGCGTACTTGCTATCGCATTGATGTTCATAGAGAAACTGTGAAGAAATACGGTGAGTGGGACGTTGGTTCTAAAGGATTGCCCCAAACGCTGAGAAAATCTTATTCTTGGCTGCCTCTGAGAGCTAGCAATATGGAAAATTATACGTCAAGCTCTGCGAGTATATATGTATTTACAAACATTTGGCGGCAACTCTGCTGACAGTTGCTCCTTATATTTAAAAGAAGGGATCAGATTTCATAGTCGTTCCTAAAAGCAAATACATTTTACAGTCGATATGTGGATAATATATTTATAATTTATTCTAAAAGTATTTTTTTTGCTATAGGTCCCAGTAACATATGAATCACGTAGAGTGACATATTTAGCATACATTCTTAATTAATTGAAATAAATGTTCAAATTGAACACTATGACGTCTGAGTTTTTGTAAAATTAGCTCTATTTCAAACGTGACCAAATTGTCTATGCAGGCGCCAATACTTTACGGGGCAAGTTACCCTCAATGGTTACTTCAGTACTGCTGTTTCTGGACGAGAGCTTTTCCCAGTCGCCAAGTAAAGGTTAACCCTTTCGTGTCGGACGCACACATTTGCGGACGTTACGAAAAGTGCCATTCATATGAAGATTCTTACTTAATTTAAGCCCGAAATCGAAAGCTTTACTTTTTCTGTGATGTATTAATTTGCCTTTCTTACAGGATTAGCACTGCATGAAGTGTCGAGCGTAGACCACGCTATGAGAAAAACATTCAAAATTGGGGTGAAGCTCAAGACGACGGGCGAGCTAAAGTCGGGTAAGCACTTACGATTTTCATCGGCGTTATCAACATGTAGCCAACTCAACCAATCCGACTACGATCTGGACCGTCACTGCAACTGGCAGTGTTAGAACATCGTCCTAAAAATACTAAAACACAAATTTTTATAGGTAGGTTTTTAAACCTGCTCAGAGTTAGAAGAGATTATAGAAAGTTCACCATTTGCACTTGCTATAATGTGCAAATTTCAATGGCGGATGAGATTTTTAATCATTTTTGGACAGTTTAATTCTGCCTCAACTGAAGCTGCGCCTCGAGTTGTTTTGGCTATGCTGAGAGCCGCTAGTGTGCTAACACCTTCAGGTTACAAGCAGGTACCTTCAGTACAGACTAAGGCAACATTTCTAGACCAACCATTTGCAACAATATCAGACTGGTTAAGCCAATTAAATTAATAAGCTTGTCCCTCAAATACCTAGTGTCAATTTGCCAGCTAATCGAACGTGCAATG
Organism: Parhyale hawaiensis; assembly: GCA_001587735.2. NCBI lineage: Eukaryota > Metazoa > Arthropoda > Malacostraca > Amphipoda > Hyalidae > Parhyale > Parhyale hawaiensis. Next base: position 1,336,055 of record LQNS02278159.1, on the reverse strand, counting down.
CATAAAGCAGAGCGTACGTGCGGCAGTCCTTATTCCCTTATGTATCCTGTCAATTTTAGAAACTTATGGTGCCCCCATCGATTGTTAGATAATTTATTACATAGTGCACAGCCAGCGTTACGATGTGAACAAACAGAGAATTCCATAAAAGATGCATCTTATTTGAAATTATAATAGTTGATACTGAGTGCGTATACGCTGTCAAGCTTAAAAGCACATTGCGTTTCCATCGATTGCTAAGTAAGTAGTTACTTGAAAGCAAAAAAGTAAGGTAAAGTAAACGTTGACTGCACCCTTTACTGATAAATTCACTCGCACTAGTTCGTGCGGCAGACATAGACCAACTTGCTCCAGAGGAGTAAGTGCAGCTGCAGCCGACGACTGGTCGCTAAGAACTATAGACGCCGAAACGGAAGGTTCAACGACCAGCCATAATCCCTATCTAAGGGCAAGTACCAGCACAATAGCTATGCGTACAAGCAAAATGCGCTGATTCAGCCCGCAGAGTGCCTTGAGAAACAGCGCCTGGTGTGGGGATCGATCCCAAGCACCTCGGCACAACTGTGCAGCGCGCAATGTCCGCAGCCACCGGGGGTACCTCAGGTTGTGTCGAGAATGGAACTTAAGTCAATTGGAGAACAAGGACCTACATGAACAATGCTTCTTCTTTGAATAAAATACTACAGATCAATGAATACTTTATTATATACTCTGGTAAAACTCTGTGTAAGCAGAAATAAACACGTTCACATAAGTGCAACCTGCGCTCTAAGGAACTGGAAGTTGCAGCAATACTTGGTTACTGGAGGATAGACAGTAGAACTGTAGTACTAAATTATCGAAATTGTCAAGTTAGATTATGCCAGAAAGTGTGTTTGGTTTTAATAGCCTAATAATACAAGTCAAGTGTTGGTTTTTAATCAGCAATGTGTGATATAATCGGTACTTCCGTTACGAGTGAAAAAGCTAAGTTATTTTCTGACGAGCAACGAATATTTATTTCGAGCAAACCAGTACAAGATACTTATTTTTCACCCCCGCTTACTAAATTTCTAAAATATGCCTCTTGTAACAAGCTGCTGCACCCGGGATACATTCTTCATTCAGTCACGGCTGCAGCCACTAATTCTTTCTTGTACCTGTAATAATGCACTGAGTAGAAAAAATAATTTAAAAAAAATGGTGGTAGATCAGTAAATATGCGCCGCTAAGCCACTTTGCAATAGTCTGCCGAGGACCTTCACTAGTGTTTGTTTTAGCTAGGAGAATTTCAATAGGAGAAACATTAATAAATCATATAACGGGTTATATTTTCTTTCTCTACCGTAAGTATCGCGTATAATCAGCACCGCTTGTGTTTGTATTGTTATAATATAATAACTAAACGTATTGGAAAGCTCCTTGCACTGCAGAGTGGATACCTTCAACAGCTTGAATTTCGATATTTCTGCTCAAGTGCATAAAAATTATTACAGTACAACAACAAATAAATTTTGATTTCCCCTAATGATTACAAGTACTGAATGCATTAGCTGCTGCATATTTTTCGACGATAATCATAGCTATAAGAACTTAATTACTAATATAGCCATGCCAGCTTTAGTTCATCGGAAGCGACTGTCAATGCATTTTATTTGAAATGTTGGATGAGCAAGTCCTTCATGTAAATAGGAGAGCCACTAGAAGCAAATAGTTTTCATATTGCGCTTTTGCTTATTGATAAGTCAGTGTCTGTCACTTTACAGGTGAGCGATGCCCATATTGTATATTATTACTATTATCAACTTTGAATAGCTGTGATTGCCGTGTGCATAAAGTCAATCCAGGAAGCCTTTGATTTATTAACGAATAATGAACTCTTCTTAGTAAACGATGGAAAAATTACATAATCGACGTAAAATGTGCAGTCGGTTTAGATCTAAGTACTGATAATTCTTATGGTATTGCAAGACTCCTTACATCCATGCCAACGTCGTTAATTGCCAGTTAATTCCTTTGTAGGAGTGGTGCAACGAGAAATTTTTATTTTTGTATATAGAAGGGCATATCACTACTACCCAATATTGATCACAATTATTTGATTTAATAGTTCTCAATTTATCCAAAAATACTCTTTCAAATCTCGAAGACTTCCCAGCGTTACTCAGCTAATCGGCGATCCTGGCATTTTCATTACGTACCTGACTTCGTCATGTACTAAGACTAAGTCAGGCCGTAGCAGATGCATCACAGTAAATGAACTATAGTTCCGATAACGCTATTCTATTGATACAATATTTGCACCCGGCGCTTTATCTTTCCCTTGGTGATTTTAACATTGCTATCAATGCACTTTATGCATAGCGTTTTAAATTGAATTGTCAAGAAATGCTATGGCAAATATGACGTAAACGTAGTGGGGCCTGCATGGCTGCAAACGGTGATGCTTCCGTCAGAACTGCGCATTGGCTTCGAAGCCATTTAATCTAAAATCATTTCAACTTCAAACATACGTAGTTTCCTATTTATTTAAAATTACTTGCCATAAAAATTGTCTTATACATTCGTCTTTTAAGTATATCAATTTGGTGGACTTTTCCATGATTACGATATCGGCCCTTTAAGTAACCTGCTGAACGTCAAGTGGGGATTTTCGCAAAATGAAGTTCGTTAAGAATTTGCTAAACTCCACCCGTGAGAACATTGTTGCATGCCAGATGAATTTCTTAGACACATTCAGAATTACTGATATGCACATATCAGTGCCGGGTCTTTATTGTGCAATACTCGCAGTACATAATTATATATAGCCGTGGTACACAAGATATAAGGTTAACCAATAACTTGTGAAGTGATAATAGCCGTTTATTTATAAGATTCTCTGCATTTAAACGAGTTTGCCAGTACTATCCCGTATTGCTTGAATACCAAGTTGTACAGTATTGCTTTAAAGGAAAATACACTAAGAACTTTGGAGTTTCAGTTCAAAACAACGAATTGCATTCTCTAACGGAAAAATTCAAGGCAACTGGGTGCATTTTGCATGCTCTGCAATGCACTTGTGGGTTTCGATATTTTAATGACGAGCAGAATAAGATGACTAAAACGACTCAAACTTGATCTCGTTGTTCGTGACACAAGGGAAAGGTTTCATCTCTCGTCGCCACGTAAGGCTGGGACCCCACAGACACAACAAGCGATGGGGTGCGATTTTTGCGGCAGACCTTTTGTCTGTAACCGACAGCAATGCACCGTGTAACGCACGATTACGTCGGTGGGGACAGTAGTTTGCTGCACTCTACTTTGGGTTTTTCGAGCAGCAAATTTATTCCATTGCGCGTCGCTTGTTGCATTGGTGTGGCTGAGGCCCAATCAGCTTAAGGGCCACTTTGTTCGTTGCTGAGCTTAAGCATCACAGTGCATTGTAGAGTCTGCAAAATGGCCTGAGGTGCCTAAAAATTTCACTCCCAGAATATGCACTTGGATGAAACACTGAAGACTTCGCAGTTTATTTCAATTAATTGAGGCGGCTGAGTCTTTCAATGACGTTATTTATATGTCATTTTATGCGTAGTTATTACAAAAAACTCTAACTTTCATTTTACACAAATATACTCAAAGTTATTGTTGCCTATAACCAATGCGTGTCACTAGTTCCGTCCCTCTGGCATATCAGTAAACTCTTCATTGTTCTATTCATGAAAGATTCAATTTTTAGGGAATAACACTATTTGAACCTATTTAAATTATCCCTGAGTATGGAAGGGTTAAATGTTTACTTTTTTAAATTGCACGATTACTCAGTGTCAGATACGTGAAAAATTGTTGTCCTACCTATGTCGCTGGCTTTCTTCTTCAAGAAAATGAGAAATGCATTAAAATAATTACAAAAAGTGTTCAAGCGCTCTAAAGGCAGAAACTGTGAGATTCAGGGAAAACTATAGCTAACAGTTCAAGCACAAGGTCACACGATGTGCCTGAGCTTACTTCCAACGGACATTACCCTCGGGGGACGCAGTACACACACGACATCGTCGCCTGTTCAGCCCTCGCTTTCGCTTCACCACAGTTGTGGCCTTACTGATAATGACGCTGTTTATGTTGGACTAAGAACAGAGTGATTCAGCCATCAATTTTCTATTGTTAAAGTCAATAGTTTTGAAAATAGTTCGATTGGATGAAAATTGGGGTCAATTTGTGTATAACTTATATTTCATAATTAAATCTGCAATCGGTTCCCGTGAAACCAAATCTGTAAGTGATTTAATTTTAGACATAATATAATAAAATATACAGTCACCCAGTGCCGCATCGAGTGGACAACTTTGCTTCTGTCCTAAAAAAATCCAATTCTGCAGTAAACGTTCAGTTTATAGATTAACTGATAAGAAACATGTTGATGCTGAAGCCGCCATAACCATGAAAAATTCTCGCTGGACCTTTATATCTTTCTGCAGTCGAATCCCCGTTTTCACTCTCTAATTTATTCTTACAAACTTTTCATGGATGAAAATTAAAAACAGTAGTTTTTCATGACTCGCATTCACTGTTATGGGCTCGTCTAACATTTCTATGCTTCTTACGACGCTTTTTTGGTCTCTTCTGAAAGACAGTTGCTTCGACGACCCCCTTGAGTAACTCGACTTAACTTTCGAGCCGCTATTTCGATTGCAAAGACAAAAAACGCAAGCGTGCATCCCACGCCGAGGATGGCAAACGCGCCAGCCATGTGCTCCATCGAAATTTGTCGAGTCTCCTTCTGTTCCTTTGTCTTTGGTAGGGAAATTTGATGATTGGAGAGTTTGTAGCCTGAGAGTTTGTTGACTTCTGTGTACACGAGGTGATGGATTATGCCACTGTCCACCAGACGGTGAATTCTGTAAAAAATATAGAACGGTGTAAAATCGCTGTAACGAGATAGCTTACAAAAGAATGGGAGCGAAAGAGCAAATCATAAAAGTACAGTGCGTTCTTCATGGGCCACAGTCATTTTATTACCTACTCCAAGGAGGTTATACAGTATTTTATCACCCGCGAAGAGAGGTGATAATGTTTTCGTTAAAAATTCAAGATTCAACCCAAAAATAGGAAGAAGGAGTTGAGCAATGTTCATAATTTCTTGCAAGGAGTTTGGCGGATTGAGCTAGATGTGATCCATCCCAAAAAACCATGATTAGCAGGCCATCAAAAATGACGGAGATTAATATTGTTGTCTGTCTATCCATATAGAGGCAGAAGGAGTTCAGTCATCATAATATATATTTTTCTCCACGTAGTCACGTGGGTTGGCTGAGATGGGAAAAATAGCAACGATTTTGAGTTAGCTGACTATAAAAAATGACTGTGTTGAATCTGTAATTCCACCCAAAAAGAGGCTGAAGGGGTTGCGCAATGTGGCTATTCTTGTGGCTATGCAATGGCTATCCCTACCAAAGTGGGATTGGCCTCTCTTCTTTTTTTTAGATATTATAATTAAAAAAATTAATTAGGACGGTAGAATGCATCTTGCATTATAAGTACCACGCCCACGAGCGTGAATAGAGAAAGTATCATAACTTACATCGACGTAAATTCTTACTCATCATGTTGGCCTCAGCGTAAAATTTTTGCAAGAATGGTTGACATTCATTTTATGTCTTGAAAGATAATTTTCTAGTGTTTCCTCATTATTTACTTAAACAACCCATGTTCCGATCGACTATCCGCTCATTTTTAATATCGAGTCTCCTATAGGAGGATCAAATTATTTGTTTATTTGATAATTTTACAAAGTATCAATATAAATAAATTTCTTGTCTATTCAATCCTCTGTTGCATCATTTATCTAGCAAACTTACACTTTCGATAGGCAGTCCTTATAGGGAGCAGCAGAAGGTACTGTGTAGCCGTACGCTTGAGGGTAAAACGTTTCTTTGCTAATGTAATACTTGGTTGGTTGGTCGTAAACTGAGTAAAACACGTACGTCTTCGATGTAAGAAAAACGTAGGGTCCGTCCGAAAAAATCTGAGAAAGAAAAAAAAGATGTACATACATTTGCCGGTTGTTTTTTATATATATATAAAATATATTTTTATATATTTTTTTCTACTGAAAAATCTACTTTTTGATATGACAATAGACTCATATGGCCGGAGGCTAAGTCCCCAATGTCAACTAATTTAATATTTTTGTCACAAAATTATCACACTGATCCGTGTGAGATACAAAGAGCGCATGGTAGAAGGAAGGATGAATGCTCGCAGAAAAAATTCGGGTATATAATTTATGTGATTGGCTAGAGCATAAGCAAAATCGAGGAGGAGTCCCAGTTCTACACCGTCCCAGTTCTACCCTTTTTCCTCTATACTACAGTATGTTACCTTTGATTATGCATATGCAATTTTTTTTACTTTATTTTTCAAGATAAGTGTCTAAATTTCAAATATCAATATTAACTGAATGTATGGCTATGTTGCAAATATATACAGCACTTGTAAAATAAATATTTAGCTGTTTGCTAAGTTTATCATACAATTAGCTTATTTACGAGTTTTTACTGTTACCTCAGATTATGCAAAAAGTTAATAAAAGCGTCATAAAGAGGAAATAAATATAAGTGAACGGGAATATTTTTTATTAAACATCCAAAACCAAGAAATTATAACCAAAAAAATTCAGTAAATACGGAAATCAGTGTTCAGTAGTTCTAAACATAACAAGCTAATTTTAAACATGGCAACCTCCATTTTTCATTATTTTTATTGGGCGATTATCAACAGACTTTATCAGGTTTGGCATTTCAGAGGGTGGAATAGAATCTGCAGCTATTTTTACTGTATCCACGGGCTTACTTTGCTCGAAAACTGTCGACCACCTCCAAAAACCTTCCTGTTGATCATTGGACAGAGGTTCTCAATGGGATTTAAATCGGGGCTATTCGCTGGCCAGGTCATAATCCATTTTGATTTAATTCTACCATCAGCAAGCCAGATAGCAGTGTACCGTACTCGGTGTGAGGGAGCGTTATCTTGCTGAAATACCAATTTGGATCTGCATGCGATGGACTGCTCATCAAGCCATGGAATCAAGTTGTCTTCAAGAAACTGGCAGTACCTTTCTGCATTCAGTTTTAAATCCTTCTACCACTTCAAATGGACCAATTAGGGTGTCATCTACTATCCCGGCCCAAAACATACACTTCCACCACCTTGTTGACGCTTAAACCGTATCTGTTGAGGTCGGTCATGGAGGACCCATCCAGACGCCCATCCATCTGGACCAGCAAGAGTGGCTCTGCATTCGTCAATAAATACGACATTGAAGATATAAGTTTTCATGTTCTCTTCAGCCCATTTGACCCTATTTTCTTTGTGAGTTTTTGTTAGAAGTGGTCGATGAATTGGCTTTTTCACTTTCCCTAGCTTCTGCAGATCCCCACATGTTGTCTTTCTGCTAAGTATTGGGGCTCCAGCGTCTTCAAATATCGCCTTACTTGTAGAATATTGTTTTATAGCATAGAAACCGTCAAATGTCGCATATCCCGAGCAGACAATTTACGCGTAGAGGCTCTATCCGGAGTTTTCCGGTTGACCTTACCTTCAATTGCATAAGCCTTAATTGTTCGGAGATCACGTTGTGATTCCTTGGAAACTTCGAGTGTTGTCTTACCAGAAGCCAATAACGAGGTCACTTTGATTTGTTCTCCACTGGTTAGACCACTTTTCTGGCCCATATTGACTAGAGAGTGATGTTCCATCATCTGGCGTAACAGCAGAGCCCCGTGCGTTTAGCAAATGTTGCCAATGCGTGGGAAATAGTTCCGTTTTATTTTTCTCTAGTTGTTTTCATGGTTACAACGTACATGAGCACTAACTTACTATTAACAGTTTAAACGTTTGACAATTATCTCGAAAAATAAGTAAAAAAACCTGTATTTACATAATCAAAGGTAACATACTGTATAAACAGTATTAGTTGCAGTAAGTATTATGATCTACACTATACACAGTCTCACCTCATACGTTTCAAATTCTGGAATATACCTTATCGCTGTCATCAAGGCTTTGTAGATCCCCGAGTTGGAAGACTGGAAAAATTGTGAAATGGAAATCAGTCGGTAAATCCTTTTTTAATGTCTTGTTGATAGTCATATAACACATTTAGACCTCTTACTATAAACTCTCAATAGATTACAATATTGTGATAACACTAGTCAATACAATATCCTGCAGAAGCACTTTTCCATTAGATATGATATATACACATAAATTTAAACTATGCCAGCTTGATGTACAGTATATCCTGTTAAGTGCTTAATAATTTATTATAACTCGAATATGCTGTAAAAAATCTTTACAACAGCTGGTATTAGTGTCAAAAGATGCAAGTGACCGAACTGTGGTGATGATAAAACGGAAAGCATCTTGAATTTTTCGTCATCATTGCCTTGCTTGGCATTGCCAATGGATGGTCCCTCAGAGTGCTCCAGTTAAACTACTTATTAATGCAATCCAAATCTAATGGAAATAGCCGATTGCGTTAATGTGTTTGAAACTTCAATAATAGACGCAAAAAACGCACTTTCGACTAAAAAGAGATAACACTTGGGGTGATATTAAACGATATTTTGCTCTAGCGCAGAGCAAATTAATTTCCATTTACCTCAAGCGAAAATGAGTTCACAAATAACCCTGCAGCTCGATCTAAACCACCAAATCCAACGTCCAAAACCTGAAGTATTTGACAAGTATAGTCCAATTGAATTACATCTAGTGGGACAAATGGGCTTACCCTAACATTGACAACTTACTTTAATAAGGTAATCGAAACTGTTGCCAGGCTTGTGCAACACAGTGAGTCCACGCTGGTGGTGCGCCTCCACCAGCTGTTCCAAGGTGTCCAGCGGAGGCTCGTATGATGGCGACGCGATGACCGCTGTGAGAGCCCCGGAGTACAGGGCTGCCGACGAAAATAAGAGCAGTGTATTATTACTATTGTTATTACTATTACATATTACAGTCATTGATAAAAGCAGAGTTCCAGTTAGTCATCGATGTAGGACTACCTTGTTTGATGTAGTTATATCATTTTCATTCGAAATTTGTCCCTGTGGTAGTGGTATCAGCATCGGGATTCCAGTGGTCGGTCGAGGATCCCGTCTATATGATACCGTAGCCAGACAATCGGTGGTCGACTGCTGCCGTGCACCCTCTTGGGCCAATAGGTCGTCTTATCTCTAGCACGAACCAGTGCATGTAGGGTTCCTGGTTGGAGGTCTGAGATCTGGGCGACTTTTTTCTTTAGAAAAATTTGTAGAAACTTTACCCACTTCAAGCAATAAAGCCGAAAAATTAGAGCCTGAAACACCTTACCCAAAAATCCTCAAGCGCATGAAAACCGATAGTGACACACTAAATGAAGAAGTAATGAGAGCTATCGAAAGAAACTTACTCTGAATAATGATGAAGGCAAAATAAGTGAAGCCGAAGACGAAGGCGATGGCGGTGCTGGAGACAGGCAGGTAATTGCCCTGCAGTAGCAGCGACCGCAGCAAATTAAATGTGCAGCTGGCAATTGTTGCGCTGCGGTTTTGACTTCTTTTTATTTCATTTGTTGCACTGAGCGCCTCTGAGAGCTTGGTGATGGCCGCCGCTATTGGGCCAATGGAGATCATCAGCAGTACAAGCGATATCCACACCTACGTAAATTATAATAGATTAGAGTGCTAAGTAACATATAACTGGGATAACGAACGGTCTAAAAGGCCTATTCCCAGATAGCATGTCATATTTTGGTTCTTGTCAGCTCTACACCACTGCCATCACTCTCCAGTAGGGACATGTTATGAAAAAATGGTAATAATAATAAATTAATGCCACAAAACCACAGAGCAACTATTGGAAATGTTGCGAATATCCCTGAATCAGCACCGATGCAAGTTGCTCCCATAAACACACGTGTTTTCACGGAGATCGAGATCCTTCAAGAACTAACCCACCTAAATGTGTACAAATCCACTGGCCCTGATAATCTTACTCCCCGTGTACTACGGGAAATGGCTCCAGTCATCGTGAAGCCGCTGCTCGAAATATTTAATCGGTCTCTAAGAACGGGAGAAGTTCCGCAGGATTGGAAACTAGCTAACGTGATACCGATACATAAGTAGAGGGATAAGGAAAGCCCCAGCAACTATCGACCAATCAGTCTTACATCGGTTGTCAGCAAAACCATCCAAAGCCTTTTGAAAAAGCTCATCACTGATCACCTGATGATGCAGCAGCTCATATCCGACACTCAGCATGGCATCCAAAATGGAAGAAGCTGCTTAACAAACCTACTGGACTGTTTCTCAAAAGTTACAGATCTTAAAGATAGACAAAAGGGCGTAGACATTGTGTATCTAAACATCCAAAAGGCTTTTGACAAAATCCCCCATCAACGGCTAATGAAAAAATTGGAAGCCAGGGAGACTATTTACGTTGGATCAGGGCATGGTTTACGGGTCGGCAGCAGCGAGTAAAGCTTGAAGGAGGGACGAGCGCCTGGACGCACGTTTCATCAGGAGTTCCACAAGGTAGCGTGTTTGGCTCACTTCTGTTCTCAATTTACATCAATGATCTCGATCTTAACATCCGTAGTAAAATCAATAAATATACGGAAGATACTAAACTATGTCATCCTGCCACGAAAAGAGCCGAGCTCCAACAAGACTTCGACCACCTCATGGAATGGAGAAAACGTGGCAGCTGAGCTTCACTGTCGACAAATGCTCAGTAATGCACATAGGGCTGATGAACCCTTCACTCCCATTGAAAATGAACGGGACGGTATTGGCTGCTGCCACCCAACAACGTGACTTGGGAATCACTATAACAAACAAACTACAACACAGTCAGCTAGTTGACATGAGTGTGAAAATGGCAAGCAGATACTGGGATTCATCACCAGAAATTTTGAATACAAGTCCCAGGACATCATCGTTCCCTTGTACAAGGCATTAGTGCGGCCACACTTAGAATTTGCTGTTCAATTCTGGTCGCCACATTTGTGTAAAGATATCGATAACATGGAAAGAGTCCAACGCAGAGCAACGAAATTGATACCTCAGCTGCGAAATAAGTCGTATGAATGTCGCCTAAAAGAACTGGGTCTGACCTCTCTCGAGCAACGACGACTCAGGGGGCAACTAATAGAAACATTAAAGTATTTGAATTGCTTCAATGACGTACCTACAATGGGGCTCTTTAAAAAAGACCTCAATGATCGCTTGCGAAACAACGGTCAAAAATTCAAGTTAATTCAAGTTAACTCAAAATTTATGGTCGGATCCTTAAGAAATTTGCAGGGTGTGTTAGATATGTTAGAAGAAACAGACGACAATGCTTGTTGAAGATCCGTTTAACAGTTTGGTGTCTGACTCTTTTTTCTCAAACCTCAAAAAGTTATGGACGGATTTTTATGAAATTCACATGACTTGTTAGATATAATACAAAGAGTGAATGATCAAATTTTGGTGACGATCTGTTTTTCCGTTTGTTTATCGCTGTGTTTGTTTTTATGACCGTAAGTAAACCAACTTAAAACTTTTGAGCCGATTCTTATTAAGTTTACAAGAATTGTTAGATATGTTAAAAAAACATAAATGGTCAAAATTTTAAAATTTTAATGTTGATGATGATCAGTCGATTAGTTTGTGTGTTTAACCAATGCTTCTCAGCAACTTAACTCTAAAAATTACTAACGGTTCTCAAAGAAAATTACAGAAGCTGTCATTGCTGTTAAAAGGAGTAAATGACAAGATTTTTGTGCTGATAAAACTAAAGCTGAGTTTTAGAACCAATTTGAATTTTTCTATAATGTTGCTTTGCTTGGCGGAGGTGTGCGCTCTAATAGTGCTCTAGTTCTTTTCGCTTACCTGCCCATTCCCTGTAATTAGTACATCATGCAGAAAGTAGAAGAACGAATCCATCTTCTACATTGGACCCTGCATGTTTTGAAACCCAAAAACTTATTATTATTGTTAGAGTCTTAGTTTAACCACCAAAATTTGTCATTAGTGGAGGCATCTTAAACGTTCCAACCAAGTCCACTAGTGTGACATAGCTGCTGTCTACTTTCCTTGAGATTGGTTTGCTTTCTTTTTAATAGAAAATGATTTGGAAATCATTAAAACTAATTACCTCAGTCAAGAAGGTCATAGTTTCCTAAATTTGTCCCTGTATGTGCCTATTTGTATGTCAGCAAGATAACTCTTTAAGTTGGGGAAAGATCTTCATGAAATATACAGGGATTGCTAGGCATCTTACGAAGAATAGATAATTAACTTTTTCTGCAGTTCTGTTCAGCCCTACGTTTGTGTGCTTATATGCATCTGCCACTTTTTTGGTATCATAACTTTTGGTAACATAACATCTGCTATTTTTTTGGTAACATAGCTGAAAATGTTGTTAACGGATATATTTGAAACTTGCACCATTTGTTTGGAAAATTATGAAGAGCAAATGATTGAATTTTTATGGTGATCTATTCATTCGTTTGTTTGTCTCCTTGTTTGTCAGCAGCATAACTTAAACGGATCTTTAAGCAATTTGCACGGATTTTGAGAAATGTTAAAAGAGATCAATATCAAGATTTTGTGGTGATCAGTTAGTCTTAGAGTTTGTCAGGTCATAAGTCAAAAAAAGAACCCACGGATTATCAAGAAAAGTACAAGAGCTGTTATTAATGTCAAGGCACACAAGACTTAGGGTCCAAATCTAAGTGGTGATAACTGGTTTCTGGACAAATTTTAATTTGTAATTAACAATGCCTTGCTCGGCGGAAATATAATTATGCTCTCCTAGTGCTTTTATAGTGTTCTAGTTTCCATTCACTTTGCTACAAATTGATACGAATATTTCTTTCACTGTAAAAGAAAATGGTTCGTAAATGGTTTTAATTTTTCGTCATTTCGATCAATCATTTATTTGTCAAAAATTACAATTTCCGTTTGCTTTAAAAGCAAATATTTGGAAATTACTGCAATTGCTTTCACTTTCGTCGAAACTTTGCTTGTACTATTAAATTGTTGCATTTTTTATTGGGTTAATATTAGAAATAAGGCTACTTTGAAGGTCAAAAGTCAAGTGAAAATTTGCAAAATTCTTGCAAGGGATAACTATTGCACTTGAGCAATTAACTCTGCTATTTACTGATCTTAGTTGAAAAAGGCTTCGAAGATTATTGTAGTTTAGCGACACACCGATTGACAAACGGACTACTTATACCTTTGGCAGAGAAATGAGAGAAGAACGTAGTATTCTTTTTTTAAAATTCTCATGCCATAATTTACCTCCTTCTTTGAGATAGACGATATGTAAACGGTTACAGTGTTGGCTGACTTTCCTAGGACTATTTATACCCAGATCTTGATCGACTTAGAGCTTGTAAGTGCTTGCAGGTTTTCTAACCTTCCAGGAAAATGGTTTGCAGATGGTTGCTACAGCAGATGCCTCAACTAGAGCTCGGGACACAATAACCGAATCCTCAAAGTAATATGGAGCTGTGAAGTCTACGGCTTGATTGCGGTCATCTGTAGAAATTAGGACCAGTGTCAGTAATATTATAGCTAACATATTACACATTACTATCATCAAAGCTGAGGATAATAATTTTAACATGGCTTATGGAGTGTATAAATGTTCTCACCAGAATAATTGTAGCATATTACTCATGCTGATGTTATTCATAAACTACGTCCAATGTCAATGATTCACTACAATATTTTCTTGGTGTACATATATCAGTTATATAAAGTTAATCTGTAACATGTACCTTTATTACTCCCTATTTTTGTTATCGACACCTTGAATCGCGCTGTAGGCATTAAGAGCACTCCACGTGAGCTTAAGACGGCTGGAAATTAGTACCCAAAGCCGTAATGGTCCAAGACATGTATTTACTCACGAGATATGGTGAGCTGGTCTGCCCCAATATGCGCCTCCCGTCGTGCTGTAGCTCCTATGATGCCCGTCACTCCGTCATCTGCTGAGTATCCGCCGAACTTCTTATCTTCAGCTTGCTGCACTGTGAACCTTTCAGAGATGTGTAGGTGTTTTTTTAAGGGTTTTCTTCTTATGATATGAGGTCTACTCTTGTGGCAAATTTATGGAAACAACAAAGGAATGAATACAAAACACAAGTTAAATTACACAATAGGAGCCATTCATGCTTACCTTCTGGGTTAGGTAGATTATCTCCATTTTTCGAATAATTTTCGAAAAGGTGGCACAATCTTTTCAATCACTTCAAACATAACCGCTCCAAAAGGAGGCACATCGAAGAAGAAGGTACCTTCGCCACACGTGTTGCCTCATCGTTTTTGGAGCTTTCAGTGTTGCCATCAGGCAGGCATGAGAA
>LQNS02278159.1:1293029-1305357 GCA_001587735.2 Parhyale hawaiensis | reverse complement strand
TTTAAAAATAGGAACAACACGAGCACATTTTAAGCTATCAGGGTAAACACCTTGTTTCATGCAAGAGTTCAACAAACTAACGAGTGTCCCAGATATTATCGGTAAAATTTCGTAAAGGAGTGAAGGATCTAGATCCCCGTGATAGAACTTTTTATTACGGAAGGCAGCTACAATAGATCGAACTTCACTGGTGCAAGTGGGGTAGAAGTGACAAGTAGCATTTATTTCACCCATGTTCTGAATAACATTACCATTTATATCAACTACCTACATTTTCAGTCGCGTTTAATGGAGAGCTTCATTAAATGCCGTTTAGATACAATTACCAGCCGGCACCATGCGGCAGAACAGCAGTGTGTACTAATTTATTAACGTCAGTACAAAAGGTTCGGCCCAAACTGTCTATCTTCTGCATCTACAGCAACCAAACGGCCAAAACAGAAAACTCCGCTTAAAATCCTAATTAATCTCTTACCAGTAAAATGTCATTAGATGTCGAGCAGCTTTCGTTTACAAAATAGAGTTTTAGATTAGGTTCGCTTTATAAAACGTCTGAACTGAGTGGTTTTAATATAAAATTTGAATATAAAACAACGAGAATGTGCACATATAAGCACTCATTTTGCCTTTAAAAAGTTAATTCAGCTAACCTGCTTATTATGCCAATTTTTTTATGTTTTAGCACGTAACAGATCCATACTGGCACACGATAAAATGTTTACCTAAAGTCGAGTTCACACTAGAAACTTTTGCTCCGCTGAAGCCTATCAGTCGTTCAGTGAATATGTTGTTGACAGGGTCGTTGGGCTTCAAACTTGACTGGGCGTGTGAATGGTGCTCTGTTACTCAGTAGAACGTTCTCCATAACAAATTAACAGAATAGCCATTTGTTCGCGGTGTATAAATTGTTGCAATTTAGTTTTTCAGCAGTACTAGTGAATTGTGTCAACTACCAACATATTAAATCATAATATTGTATATTTCAAAATTAATAAAATAAAGCAGTTCAGCTGCAACTTACCGTCGACAGGCGGCTTAACAGCAGTGCGTGAGAAAATTTGTCAAGATAATACGAAAGGTTCCGTCTGTTTATGTTCTGCATGCGTTCCAAGAACGACAGAAAAAACTAAAAAACTAAATCATTTATAAATCTCCCACGGAAAAGAAAATCTTTATACTTATATCCAGCTACTTTCGTTTACAGAACGAAGAAACTTTAGGTTTAGGCTCGCCTTATAATATACCTGAACTAAGTGGTTTTGAAATAAGATTTGGCTATAAAAATGAAAATTTGCATATTTAAGCACTTCTTCTGTGTGCAGAAATGTAGTTAGGTCAGCCTGTCTTAATATATTCCTTTTTCTTGCTTTATGGTATGCAACAGACTCATTCTTGGGCACTGTTCATAAAATGTTTACCTTAGCTAAAAGCGGTGGCGTAATGGCTATCGTGATACATTTTTACTGTGGAATTTAGAATATATATCACTGCTCTTGCGTTATTCAAGACCGACAAGGTGCTTATATTCACAAACAACTCTGTTTTAGGCCCTAATTACTTTTCAAAAGCAATTGATTCGCGCACTTTAGAAACGAAGGTAGCCCGAAGTTCGCGTCGACGGCGTCAAAAATACAACCTGCTGCAGTCTGCCGTCGCACACCGTAGCTCAGTCAGTCATCAAAGTAGCGGCGTCGTTCGTTGGCCGACGGGCTGTGGCGGCAACGAAAGTTGCTAATGTGAACTCGCCTTAAGGTAGCATATGTTTGAATCAGGGTAGTCCGACTTCGTCGGCATCGCTGGGCACTTTGGGTCTCATCGGTTCCAAGGAGAGCCAGCTACATATACAGTATAAAAAGTAGTGCACTATTTTTATATAGAGAAACAAGAACTCTGTGGCTTTTTCGTGTTTATAGGGAAAAATTTGATTGCTAGAAAAGTACTTTGAGAGCGCAGAGCTCCGCCGCGCAAGGCAGTATCATAGAAAAATTCAATTTTGGTCTTTAAGCCTGGACATCTTTCTATCATCACCTAAATTTGGCCATTTGTATCTCTTAAAATTAAGAAAAGTTCTTGGAGCTCCATCTGTAACTTTTTGAGTGATGTTCTGACAAACATGAAAACATCTGCAAGCACTCCAACAAATTCATGAAGATCCGTTCATAACATACCTAACATTGCCTGTAAGTTTCGCAGAGATCTGTGCATAAATGTTTGAGATATTTTTGCTACAAGCGGTCTAACTCCGACAAAAACTCAACCTTTCGTTTGAGGTAACAAGCTGTCACAGTCCACACAAAATTAACCCAAAGTCCACAAATGGCCCGCAGGCCCGGAGTTGGACCACTTTGGTCTAAATGACAGACAATCATAAAACAAACTAGAGCTTTGTGAGAGCGGATAACTCCGTCAAGCAAAGCACCGTTAACGAAAAATACAAATCAGCACCAAAAGTGTTGTAAATTTTTGCCCTTTGACAGTAATAAGAGCTAATGTAATTTTTTGAATATCCGTTTTTAACTTTTCGATTTAGGTCGCTGACAAACATTCTGACAACATAAGTCAGATACGCAGACTAACTGAGCATTCCCAGCATTTGATCATTTATGTCTTTTAAAATTTTAACAATTTCTGTAAATTTCTTAAAGATCGTTTCGTAACTTTTTCAGTTATTTTGCTCAATGATGCAAGAACAAACACAGAGTCAACTAGAACGCCTTTTGGCGCAAGACCATCACGAGCGGTGGAGACAAATTCAACGCTGTCATTTTTTATGGCCAGCTTAGTGTAGAATTTTCTAATTTTTCACATCTAGCGCAACTCTCTTGACTCCCTGCAAATAATTATAAGCATTGCTCAACTCCTTCTGCTTTTTTTGGGTGGGCAGGCAAATATACATATATACTTCGATCTTCAACGAAAACATTATCACCGCTATTCGCTTCGCTCACTGGTAACAAACAAACAAGCAAGCAAACAAACAAACAAGCTGATAGATCATCAGCATCATCACATTTATTTGTTCATTTACTGTTCGTAATGTACCTAACTGCTTACGTAAATTTTATAAAAATCTGTCGGCAAGTTTTTGAATTTATGCTAGGAAAAAGAAACAAGCAAACTAACAAACGGTTGAACAGATCTTCAAGAAAAGTTAACCATCGGCTGCTCTTAACAAGCCTAACAAGCCATGTAAATTTTGTAAAGATCCGTCAATAATTTTTGAGTTATCTTGGTGAGAGAAAAAGACAAACAGAGAAATAGCAAACAGACAAAAAGAGCGACAAATTCGACAAAAACATTACCTCCCTGGCTGAGGCAATATTGTTATTGACGAGTCTCTTAAATGGCAGAGGCAGGTAAATATTATGTAAAAACAACCAGTTTTTAACTTGGCATCGGGAACGAGGTAAAATCAGGCTTTAAATTCCGCAAGGGTCTACGTACTGAACTTATGTAGCAATAAAAAAATGGTTCTTGCTATTTAAAAATATATTTATATTCAGTTAATTACCTTTCGCAACTTTAGATTATGCGAGTTAGAGAAGGTAGAAAATGTATTTTTAATGTTACCAACTATCAGTAAATGGGATTTAAGTGAAGTTAAAACTATCATACACAATATTTAGCAAAATATATATGTCTTCCGTTACTTGTCATTTTATATACATATGTTGCCAGATAAATGTACTGTATGAACAAAAAGAATCGGAATTTTCAATTCTATGTACTTACCTCACCGCAGAAAACTTACGTGAAATTGAAATGGTTGCCCATTATTTTCAGGATTTCAACGTCGATTCCCTCGAAATAAGGGGGGCCGCTGGAGTGCAGCTGCTGTCTCATGAAGACACGGCCGTTGTTGCAGGACACTGACAGATGTCTGCCAGACAAATGACAGTCTTGTGCACCGGGATCTCGGAATAAACGGTAGGGTTCACCATCGCTGCTTCTGGGATTAAGATTTAAATCAGAGCGTAGAGAATTCGGCCGAGCCGGAATTTCGGTATGACGAACAGCGTCACTGTAGCCATCAGACACAGAAATTGTTTCGCTGCGCATTTCGAGGTCTGACGAAGCACTGCGAACGTCATCGATGAATCTACGGAAAAATTTAAACTGACTTTTACATGCTGATATAATTACTATTTTGTTTTAATGGTTGAAGGAATTTTCAAGGCAGTGAAATTTCAGACACTAGCACTGAAAATGCAGAGAGCAAGTCACGTCTACTGTAAGAAGTATACGACGATTTTTACAACTTAAGGAGCTGTATTGTTTATTTTGATTCGAGTACATGATAACACTAATAAAGACATCAAAACTTAACAACTATAACCCGTAATCTGGCTATATTTCACCTGGAAATCTGATACGAACAGCTTGTAATTCTATTTTAGGATGTCATCCGAGTCAGCCATGGCGCAGTACATTTACCGCTCTCCAAAATAGATGTGAGTAGCAGACTGAGAAAAGGAGAGAATGAGAAAGGACTTTTGAATTTCGTGCTTTTATAAAGTGTGCAGCTTTAAGAATTAATTGCTCATTCATGGACTTCAAATATAATATCTTATATACCTCATCGTTCCATTGATCATAGGCAGGGCTCTCCTCACGGTCAGCTGTCTTGCAGCATCCGTTGATATCATAACTGCCTGCAGAAGAAAATTTCCTAGTGTACCCAAAGTAATTTACTGTTACCGGTAATAAAATATTTTCCCGTATTAATATTTATTTAGTGAGCGGCTAATTGTCTCTAACAGCAAGATATCGTTTACATTGTTCATTACATTGTATTGCTGATTTTTCGGTTTAAAATTTAACGGTCTGGTGAATACGTCAAAAAAATCTTATGCAAGGTTCATCATTCCGTATGCTGCCTGTTCTCTCAGACATGCTACGTCATTCATTTTGTTATCATTATGCAGCTCTTTGTTATCTTTTGCTGCAGACATAGCCTGACTATTTCTCTAGTAATCAGTTCAGACATTTTAACAATTCTTGTTCATTTTTCTTTTAATGCTTACTTAATGGAGTTCTTCGGAGTGTTATTATGCATAATTGTATATATGTAAAACAGATGAAAAGTTTGAGAGTTTAAAATAAAATGAATGTGCTAAAACCTAATTTCACTGGGTAAAATGTGTTAATGACACTGCCTCTATAATTACGCTGCTGCACTTTCCACAGTTTTCGGCTTCAAAACCTACCTGTATGCTCTCAGACAGAACTGGTTCTAGCTTCACACCATTGCCAGTTTCTGCAATCAAAATCCACTGAGCAGACGCACTTTCCAAAAATTTCTCGTATATCTGGAAAAATAAAGAATTAAAAACGAGTTTATTTTATATTAGCCTACCTCTTCACTTACTGGTACTAAAACAGTGAAAAACATTGTTTTTCTCAGTATTTCTCTCAATCTTCCGGTGCTGTAGCTAAATTTATACCTTGGCTCTTTATTTTTTAAAAATGAAGTCAAACTCAGTAGGCTGTAGACGATGTTACAGTAAACTTTGAATACTTGACCGAAAATAACAATTTTTTTAGTTTCGAACGATCAACAGCTTTACTCGAAGAACAGTAGTAAGTTTGGTATAAAATATTCATATTTGAATTCTAAATTATCTATGAATTAAAAATAAAGTTCACCAACATGAAGTATACCTGTATTTCACCTTGGTCCCGAAACGATTGAAAATATTACCTGTCTGAAGAGATTCAGTAGAAAATGCTCGGGGCAAAGAGTCACCATTGTGAAGAGCTTCAACTTGTATCTGTACTCCCGTAGCCACGACGTGACGTCATCGGCATCACATGGTAGCAACGTCGTCGTCAAACCCAAACGAGAAATTTTATGGAGAAGAGGCGACGTGTCTGCGAGAAGAAGAAATATACCGGCTTTAGGGTCAACTGCTACGCTGTGGGAGCGTGATGGTTCTTACGCCAACTTTGTAAGAGGGGTTAGTAAAATGATGGACCCCCCTCAATCTTTTTCAGTTTCTTTTGTATACAGTAGCCACTGTTTCCTGATACCGATTAGGGAGAAATAATAAGATCTATAGGCTTAGGACACGTACGATTGGAAGCCGAAATGAAACCTTCTAGGCTTGATTTGACCGAAACTTGAGGCAAGTTCTGCGACTTCGATCCCCCGAACTGAGTTCAGGTATTAACCCTTGATCTATTGCTCTTGAGACAGAGCTATATAACTGCCAAAATATTAGATTATTAAGACGTAAGTTCATTTCATGTTCTGAATGTCTAGGCATCTGGAAGCGCAGGGAAGTTTGATGAGGAGGCACTGCATGCTCTGCCTATTTTCTCTAGTTATTCTCATCTTCACAAGAAATCATGATTTGTACATCCGGGTACGCTACTTTAAAATATTTTTCCTATATTTTTCATAACAAACCTGAGCGTTGCGCATCTTTTACGACTATAACGTCTGGTGCGCCAGAGAGTTGCAGCAGCGGTGGTAGGTGTCTGTGCAGTACAGTAGTGTTGTGCCTGATGAAAAGAATTCAAGTCAGTGACCCTTCCATGACCGCGTGTGTTTCTCCGCATACTTCGGGAATTGATTTAGTAATGTGACAACTGCGGTCACAAATTTATTATCAGTGTAACTGTACGACCCATAAACTTATTTATTACGTAACCAATTAACTACATACGTTTCGGCTGAACCAGTCCTGAGAAAAATCGGAATGTAAGCGGATAGGTTGAATGAGTCTCTGGCATACACATTTCGCATATTAATATAACTACTATAGTTTTCACTGGCAGTGTTACACTGTTTTTCGCTAATAATTCTTAAACGAATTGTCGGATCACTACAGCCCCTACATAAATCATGACCCACATAGAATATTGCTACATATGTTTACAGAGGAGTTTACTCGTGTATATTAAGCCTATTTTAAGCTTAAGCTAGGAAATTGCTGCAACACTTTTGTTCAATGTTCAGTGGGAATAGTGTTACCCGGCAGGAAGCAAAGAATGCAACGGGAGCACTCAATGGGACTAAAATAAAACTTAGCAGTGACCACACGTAGCAAATTTACATCACATCGACGAGTTGAAGTATTTGAATGTGGGACCTCAGGCTTCCGTATGTTGTTTTCTTGAACATATCACCATATTTTTTCGATTTATTTAATTCAATCTCCCGCTCATGACTGGCCAGCTACTTGAGCTGCAAAATATCGTAAAATGTTGTCGCCAAATACAGAAAGTTTGAGCAATAGACTAAGTGTTTCTGTGGTTTCTCTCGCGTACAGAATTGGCTATAATGGTGTTTATAATTGTTGGTAAGTAATAAGTATGTTTGTGAAGAGCCCTGTGAACTGAATATGAAGTGTAAATAAGTATTCAATCAAGAAAAAGAAGTTCAAAATGTCGCCGAAAAAGAACAAACTCGGCGCTAGTGCTGTGAAAGTTTCCACCAGCATGCACTGCAATTTTCTATAGACAATTGCTAAATTAGTTTATGTTTTCATAATTTATTTACACGCTAGAGATGAATTTCGCAAATTAAGACGATTTTTCTGGTTAAATTCGTATACACCTAGGCTGCTCAGACATAGATTCGTCGATGATGACGTCACTTTTTGGTGCTAATTTCTCGTGAGTCCTCCCGTTACGTTGTTTGCTTCCTGGTTACTCGGTGTCATCCCGCGTAGCGGTGAATGCGACGTGCGGTCTCAGCGCATCCAACAAGGGTAGCGGAATTTGCAGAAAACTCTTACCTAAACGTTGTGGCGGAGCCTTATTGTCGCTGTATTTTAGGGTAAAACGGTGAAAAAACACGCAAAAGTGCTTTAAATGCAGGAACTCAAGCAATACAGTAGATTTTCCTAATTCGATTTTCCTAATGCGTATTAAAAACACTATTCCGAATTAGGAGCGAGTGGTAGTAAAATAATAGAGCAGTCACTCTCAAGAATAAGGAGAGAAAATGTAACTGAAATACAAAAAAATGTTGTTTTCATGGGTAACATAGTAATGTTTAGATTAGATTGCAAGTTTAAAATTAGCTATGTAATTAGTTAGATTATCACTTTCCATTACTTTACCTCTTTAAATAGCAAAAGTATGCATGAACTTTCTTATTCAGGGATAAAATATATCTTAAATCTGCAATAAGCACTATATTTAAATGCTAAGTAAGTTCACCAGCAAGTAGAAGGCGATTTACTGTACATTGGAGTTAAAATAGACTCTTTATAATTCTTAGTATTCTTTGGTTTTTTGCTGGAAATGAGTCTTGATCCTCTTGTTTGCTACGTCCACTACCGCTTCGAAGCCCCTGACTATCTTGGGAACGTTTTCGAATAAAAAAAAAAATAATAACCAACTTAATTTTGCAGCGGTTAGAAAGAACTCGAAATGATTTTTTCACATTCTCGTTCTCCCTTCATGTTTCAGAATGCTATTCATTTAGTTATAGACCGTATACACTTCTCCTTCTCCATTATCTTCTTTGATCTTATTACATTTGATTTGTAAAACTATGTAAGACTAACTATGCAATGCCATAATTTTCTTCTTATAGTAAGTACAAATTTTGATAAACATGATATTAGAAAGAAAAAAATGAGTCCTTAACAAGAAGACTGACTTTTTTAAAGCTAGTTGTTGTTTCGAAACCATGTGACAAGTTGTATCCGTTGGCATTTTTAGACAGTAGCATTTCTATATATGGATGTAGTTACAGGCCTCATTTAATTTAGATTTTCAGCTTTTAAATTTCTGCTTAGATAGAGTGAGTTAGTTAAGTCAAAGTGAAGGAGAGAAGGAGTGCTTCTTTGCATATAATCGGGGATTCAAATTGAAGCCCATTTTTGGGGGAGGGGGGGGGGGAGGAAGGGGAGGGGCGGCTAAACACTAATGTACTACGTCCCTACAACTTATTGAGAATTTGGAAATCCGCTGTTAACCGACACTTTGCCTAGCGTACGGAATTATTGGAAAAATCTAAACAAATTTGAACTTCATTTTTTAACTCGCTTAGGTTTTTTTTTTCTTTTTATAATTTGAATACTAGTTGGTTATTTGGGGTTTCATAGTTGTCCTTAGTGTGATACAAAATCATTAAGGAACAAAACGAGAGATCGACCTAAGTCGACGCTAATCGTTAACAGGTTAATATAAAAAATAAAAAAGTATGAACTCGACGCTAATAAATTGTCACCGAGAAGTCAAGTGTCACGCCGGTCTTCATTTGCTGTTGCCCTTGACATTATTTAGGAACTCATTAGAGCCCGCAGAGGACGCCGTGCTAACCTTTTGCGTACTGAAACGTGGATCCACTGTTTTTCCTGTCTCTATAGAATTAAGTATTAATGTACTGACTACAGTAGGTAGGCATACTTTGGTAAAACATGTGGCTTTGTTACCGGATAATTTACATAGACTGTAGCAACGCACTGATTGGTAATTAAATTTCGGTAACTTCACCTGGAATCGTATTATTGAAAACATTAATGGCATTAACGTGGAAAAACACTGATAAAGCAATACTTACGGCTGATCAAATAGTCGTTTGTGATTGGAGAAAAACGCTTGGAATGGTTGTTGCTGTTGCAGTGCCCCTGATTATTGAAAAATGGAAAACACTAAATTATATCATACAGAAACATTTGCGAAACTAAGACAAGACGGGATGCCGATATACATTACGAAATCAGAATAACTGCTACATTTGCAATTTCAGCCTTAATGTAATGAGGGAAATAAGCTTTTTTTCCCGGCTAGGTTATTTTTGGGTTGGGCACTGAGTTCTTGCAGTTTTTTAAGTAAATATTTTGAAATGTTTTATGAACAATAACTACAAGCTTATCGAAATTCTATACTCCATTGTTGTTTACAAATTTTCCCCATCGTGCAACAAGATTTTCAATGCCTTGTTGGTAAAAACTCATCCAACCAGGCCTTTAATTTTGAATCTGTGTTGAACACAACTCCACGCATATTATTTATTGATGTACAGCCACCATTTTTCTTTTCCAGTAACTATTCTGTAAGGCAATCGTTGCTTATGTCCATGAGTTGAGCGGTGACGAACCAGCAAACCGGCGAAGATTGTGGTATGTGGAACACATGATCCATACTAATGAGCCTTTCGTATCAACTGAAGATGCTCCTGTAAAGCAGTATAGAAGCATTAAAATTTCTCTGCCTGTTCCCTTTTCGTTTGATGAAGATTGTAGTGCTAAAGATGGTTTAATCGTTCCTCACCGATCTCAACTGAACGACCAAGACGATGTGAGTCTTTGAGGTCAAAGTTTCCATTTTTGAACTTTGCATACCAATAATGAGCGGTCCTTACAGTTATGGCACCCTCTCCATACACTGCGTAAATATCGTGAGCAGCTTTTGTTGACTTAAAACTTTGGTTGAAAGCAAAAAGAAGGAGATGTTGAAAGTGTTCATTTTTCTGTACTTGACATACCATTTCGGCGGCCTGAAAATAAGCAGAAATTAACTAAGAATACACGAAAAAAAACCAGACTGCAAATGTTTTCAAAATCTAATTTAGAAAATAGATTCCCTAATTGAAAAATACAATGCATTCCCAACCAATAGCATTATATTATTACTAATATTATTGTTATTAACCCTTAAATTATTCGCCTGAGGCGGAAGGTCAACAGACAGGTAATGAAACCCACCGACAGAACTAATAAGTTCGGCCCCCCAGTAGTCTCCAATGTAAAGGGGTGGGCAAAATCAGCAGCTAGTGTGTTTCTATGAAAGATCTTGAGTGAAGTGACAGTAAAATCAAAAAATGTCTCTCTCTCTCATTGTTGTACACCTTATTACACACACATAGATAAGCATTCCATTCTGCACCTATAGGACAGACTTACCGGATCACTCTCAGCACACAGCCTACTGGCAGAGCTAACAAGTTGGTCCAACAGATGCAAGTGACTGGCTGTAGCTGAAGCCCAGACAGGTGAGCAATATTCCAACAGAGGCAACAGGAATGCATAAAAGTATCTATGGACTACATCCCTGTCACCGAGCACAGCATTTAGCTGACGCAGTGGACCAATCTTACTCGAAGCACGTGACACAAGACGTCTAACATGCGCCTCAAATGAAGGCTTCTCATCGAAGAGGACACTGAGAATCTTCAGAGAGCTAGACCTCTGAAGCACAGTGTCATCTATATTCAGAAGTGGATGTTGGAGTAAAAGTGTTCAATATTCAGCTTCATACCCTAGGCAGAGCACCATGCAGCAGTGGGCAACAAGCCCCTTTTTTTGTAGACTGATCGACAGCATTACACATGCTGGAAGTTTGTATCACTGCTGTCAAAGCTGAATCATGAACACAGCTGATTATCGTGTTCTCAACGAAAGAAAGTATGTCGCTCATGTACAACATAAATAGCAACGGTCCAAGCACGCTTCCTTGAAGAGCTGCCAAAACGTACCGCGACTGAAGCTCACAAACAACCTTTTACGAACACACTCTACGTTTGCTCAGGCACAAAATTATGAATGATTAATAAAGCCATACCACATTCACCAAACGATTTCACCTTGTACAATAGACTCATGTGGGTGACCCTATCGTACGAAGCTAACTTATTTGATGTTTAATGCCTTACCTTTAATTAATGCAGGTCCCTCCAATGTGAGCAGAACAAATAAATATATATACATTCTCGTTATTAGTTTAAATTGCAGCATTCAGTGTCAGAGAAATATGTAAAATCATACCGTTGGCGGTAAAAAAAAAAAAAAAATTCACATTGTATGGTACTGCAGAGTAATCTATATTTCGTGATGACCAATATTTAGCTAGGAAAAGAGATCCGAAAGCGCCAATACAGTAGTTGCATCTGGAGCAAAGTTAGAATGGAAATATGAATAGGCGAGAAGAGGTGGTGCGTACTTGCTACCACATTGATGTTCATAGAGAAACTGTGAGGAAATACGGTAAGTACGAGGCTGGTTCTGAAGGACTGTCCCAAACGCTCAGAAAATCTTATTCTTGGCTGCCTCTGAGAGCTAGCAATATGGAAATTATACGTCAAGCTATGCCAGTATGTATGTACATATAAAAACAATATTGGACAGCAACTCTGAAGACAGTGGCTCATTGTGCTTTAAAGAAAGGTTCGAATCTCATAGTCGTTCCTAAAAGCAAATACATTTTAAAGTCGATCTGTTTATCCCCGCGCTTGGGTATCAGCGTAGGGGCGCGTCCCCTGGGTGGCGGATGGGGGAGCCCTCGTCGGGCAACACCTGGCGAGGGTTGTGCTTCAGTACCGTGGACCAGATACCCTGCAGCCGGCCGACGGCCAGTCGTCTTGGTCTCT
>LQNS02278159.1:1268046-1291709 GCA_001587735.2 Parhyale hawaiensis | reverse complement strand
TTAGAAGGTTTTATTAGATTTTTGAAAATGGAAGGATGCTTCCGAAACGTCAAACTTTTATATTAGTTCATGTCGACTTCATCTTAATTTTATAATTTACCAAAGGATAATAATTTTACGACAATTTCTTTCACTTTCGTCGAAAATTGCTTGTACTATTAAATTGTTGCATTTTTTATTGGGTTAATATTAGAAATAAGGCTACTTTGAAGGTCAAAAGTCAAGTGAAAATTTGCAAACTTCTTGCAAGGGATATTGCACTTGAGCAATTAACTCTGCTATTTACTAATCTTAGTTGAAAAAGGCTTCGAAGATTATTGTAGTTTAGCGACACACCGATTGACAAACGGACTACTTATACCTTTGGCAGAGAAATGAGAGAAGACCGTAGCATTTTTTTTCTTTTAAATTCTCATGCCATAATTTACCCCCTTCTTTGAGATAGACGATATGTAAGCGGTTACAATGTTGGCTGACTTTCATGGGACTATTTATACCCAGATCTTGATCGACTTAGAGCTTGTAAGTGCTTGCAGGTTTTCTAACCTTCCAGGAAAATGGTTTGCAGATGGTTGCTACAGCAGATGCCTCAACTAGAGCTCTGGACACAATAACCGAATCCTCAAAGTAATATGGAGCTGTGAAGTCCACGGCTTGATTTCGGTCATCTGTGGAAAATAGGACCAGTGTAAATAATATTATAGCTAACATATTACACATTACTATCATCAAAGCTGTGGATAATAATTTTAACATGGCTTATGGAGTGTATAAATGTTCTCACCAGAATAATTGTAGCCTATTCATGCTGATGTTATTCATAAACTCCGTCCAATTTCAATGATTCACTACAATATTTTCTTGGTGTACATATATCAGCTACATAAAGTTAATTTGTAACATGTACCTTTATTATTCCCCATTTTTGGTATCAACACCTTGAATCGCGTTGTAGGCATTAAGAGCACTCCACGTGAGCTTAAGACGAGTGGAAATTAGTACCCGAAGCCGTAATGGTCCAAGACATGTATTTATACCCACGAGATATGGTGAGCTGGTCGGCCCCAATATGTGCCTCCCGTCGTGCTGTAGCTCCTATGATGCCCGTCACTCCGCCATCTGCTGAGTATCCGCCGAACTTCTTATCTTTGGCTTGCTGCACTGTGAACCTTGGAAAGATGTGTAGGCGTTATTTATTACGGGTTATCTTCTTATGATAGAAGGTCTACTCTAAACGCAAACGGGAACGTTTCTCTTTTTTTGTTCCAATAGCAGTGTTGTTACTTTCTTCAATGAAATAGCTGTGATTGCGATTCATTTACTCTTCACAGCAGTTTCAAACCATACTGTATTGATGCAGTAGATAAAAACTTAGATCTTTCTAAAGTGTTAGCAAAGTATTATGTTTTTATCTTGCAGTCTGTGTAGAATAGATTTTAGAAAGCAATTGCTGTCCTATATAGCTTTTGAGTTTTCCATTAGAGCGCTACAGTTTTTACTAAAGGAGTTCCTCTTTTTAAAAGAGTACACAGTATACATGAGAGCACAGTCGCTTCTATTTTTTCAACGATTTCAGTCATAACCTAATAATAAAGTTAATATATCTGCCAATATGAACTTTCTTCTATATCACAAAAAACACTTGACTTTCAGGCAACGTGCTCTTAGTTCATGAAGTCAGTTTTAGGATTTATTTTCTCCAACTTATGTACTTTATCTATGATAGCAGAGTGTGTTAACAAAAGAATAATTAGTATTTACCAAAAACTAAACTTTTATGAAGAACACAGAATCACCGTTGATGTTCCTTTGAAATATAATTTACTGTTTTATAATTTTTATAGGGAACCCATACGCTGAAAAGTTTGGCGCATACGTCCTTTATAAACCTAGCAAGTGCACAGCATGTTGAAACAATTCTCATGTGAAAAATTAAGAATAATAGTACAACTATCATGTCTGTAGAAGTTTTAGATCGGGTATTGATTGGTGTTCAAATACTTGTTGAAAATCCATATATTTTGGGAACATAATTTCTTTAGCAACAAAGCACAGAGTAAACCTCACAACTGTTGTGAAATTGAATACGTTCGCCATCAATTCGAACGGAATGTATCGTGTATTTTCAGCTATCTTTCTCTCTATATAGATGAATGTATCAAAAAAGTTATTATGCAAATTACGTACATGTTATATGTAGTTTTCATTTCTGTTAAGCTTTGAATATGTAACCTATCTAAAGATGAAATAGTATGCACGCTACGGATAAAATTGACTTAACAATTAACTTATTTATTTTGATGGGCCAAGAGAAAAATAGAAGATTAATTTTTCTTTAAAATTATCAAACATCATATCAAAACATTTAAAAGTTGAAATGGTCAGCTATAATATTTAGCAAATCAAATACTTTCCCTTATCTTTAATTTACAAGCATTTTAACAGTTATAGGCACGGAAAGAGAACATTGCACTCAACCAACCTCAAAAACAAAACTTACGTGAAATTAAGATGGTTACTCATTATTTTCAGGATTTGAACATCGATTCCCTTGAAATAAGTTGAATTGTTGGCATCCAACTGCCGCCTCATGAAAACACGGCCGTCGTTGCAGTACACTGACAGATGTCGGGCAGACAAATGGCAGTCGTGGACCTCTGGATCTCGGAATAAACGGTAGGTCTTGCCAGTCGGGTTTTTGAGATTAGGATTTAAATCACAGTGTACAGAATTCGGGTGGGATAGAATTTTTGTAGGATGAACAGCGTTGCCGTAATAATCGTCAGCGACGGGGATTCTTCCGAGAGGCGTGACTTCGGTTGAAGACGCATTAACGGCAATTTCTGTGAATCTGGGGAAGAAGTTCAAATTGACATGCACTTTGTTTTGAAAGCTGAAGGCATTTTGAGAGTAATGTTAGTGAATTTATCACAATGGAGATTTTGAAAACACAGAATAGCATTCAGCATATTTCTAGAAGCAGTCAGTGATCGCTTAAAGTATTGTCAATTCGAGCACCAGAAGTATTTCAAGGAAGACCTTAGCAATCCGCATTCCTGGCTCGGGCGGCACTTTTCTATTACAGATTCTACCATGAAAATATTTTAATGCGATGACAATGTTATACAGTGCAGTCGTACCACAGTATATTTAGTTTTGATAGTTATTAAAGAATGTCTTCAGAGGCTGATGTATATCATACTTGGCCAAGTTTTTGGTACTGACGAACTAGTGCCTTCGCCAAAGCTAAAATTTGGAGTAGCTGCTGAAGTTTCGTCATGGAAATTCAAATGCCCAGCCAACAAAACAAAACAAAATGGAGAAAGTGGCAACGCATTTAACTCAAAATAGATTTTCAAGGTGTTCTGAAAATTTGCACCTTTTTTAAATTACCTGGTCTTTGACGGAACACAGAGAGGTCTTACCTGATCGTACCGTTCTTGAGAGTCATGGCTCTCTGTACAGTGACCTGACCCTCGATCAGCGTCTGCGAAAACCATTACCGCCTGCAGAAGAATTTTAGTTCGGTGAGTACTTGACATCTTTAACTGTGTATTTCATAGTCAAAAATGCTTCTAAGACAATAGTATTCTAGATCAAAATACCAGTGACCAGATCAAATATTTTTCAGTTTTGTTCATTTTTTAATTACATTGAAGTTTTTACGAGTTTACCAAAATACATCTAGCTGTTATTCCTGCGGTAAAATATAATATTTGGTGATATTGCAACAAGCTATTACTGAAACTGGCTTTTAACTACATCTAAGTAAATGGCACAATTTCGTCTTCAACTCTCTAAACAACAGCATATTTTCTTACTGTGCACGTTAAGTCCAACATACCTGTATGCTCTCAGTCAGAACTCGTTCTAGCGGCGCACTATCGACGTTTTCTACAATCAACATCCACTGAGCAGACGCACTTTCCAAAAATTTCTCGTATATCTGAGAATTATTAAGGAAGCGTTACTTTTTATTTATTTAAGTTTATCGCTCAATGGTTTTAGCTTAGTCGGCTACGTTGTTAATGCTCTCAGTATAACAGTATGCGTTACTCTCAGTCTTCCGACCCATCAAATTGTTTACAAGTGCTAGTTAAAATCTGCAACTATCCCCTATGTTGAAAAACTAAAGATATATTCAAAATTCATTCAATCATATTCATTACTCGATCCCAAATAAATGAAATTTAACTAAAAAAAACATTTTTTGAAAGAGTTGAAGTTCAGTGCAAAATACTCCATTCGTAATTTAACTAAGAGTATCTCAAATAAGAAAATAAATACCAGTTACCATAAACTATAATTAATTTACTGTGGTGGCAAAATAACTCAGCATACCTGTCTAAAGAGAGCTAGTAGAACATCCTCTGCACAGAACGTCACAATGGTGAAGAGCTTCAGCTTGTATCTGTACTCCCGAAGCCACGAAGTGACGTCATCGGCATCACAAGATAGCAACGTTGTCGTCAAACCCAAACGAGAAATTTTATGAAGCAGAGGCGATGGATCTGGTCGAAGAAAAAATTCCTCTGTGTTCAATGCTGTGGCACGGAAGCATAATAGTTCCTGTATTAACTTATGTCGTATGCGGCGGCGTTAGTACAATAAGACAATTACTTAGGGTATAGGGGACCTCTCTATATTTATTTCCATTTCGTCATATATCATAGAAATCAAAGTCTCAGCTTCACATGGAACTGGAGAGACTGTAACGTATGTAGTCGAAATAGAAGATCTGAAAATCCAATTTCAATTTATGGTCTACTTGTTCTTTTCAAGCAGTGTTGAAGCACCTGAACCCTGCGTCACGAACCCTGCGTCACCTGAACCCTCTTGTTCCCTATCCATATTATATATTCACTTTCTCAGTACCTTTTACTCGTACGTTCCTTTTACACACCCGCGCACATAATTTAAAACTATTTTCTGTTATTTCATAACAAACCTGACGGTTGTCCATCACTGACGACGATCACATCAGGTGCGCCAGTCAGCTGCAGCAGGGGCATTATGTGTCGATGGTGCAGTGTAGTATTATGCCTGATGATACAACACCCAATTAGTTTACATTGTAAACATTGAGTTTACATTGAGGAAGTATGATGATCTGTAAATATTGTAATCTTGGAAATATTGATCCTACTGTATTCAGGAAAAAAAATTATGTTCATAATGTTGCTGCTGAGCGGAAGGCTCCCGTAATATTTATTGACTAGCTGTACCCGTGAAACTTTCACGGCTTTGCAAGGCCTTTCAGACGGACCCGTGAAATGTACATGTTTTAGCATGGTAATACCGCACTTACTCTATAACCTCAGGACTCGATATATTAAGACCATCCTGTTATTTTGGCTAATGATAATTCCCAGCAGTAACGTAGCCATGAGGCCGGGAGCGTGGGAGGACTTACTCCCTCCCAAAACAGCCTCAACCCCCCCCCCTCCCCACCGCCACCCACTGTATTGCTTAGGGTCTAGCTTGATTTATCAAGCAGTTCTTCACCCCTCCCACCACGGAAATTATCCTGGCTACGTTCCTGATTCCCAGTGAACCTATTCCGTCTAACCAAAAACCGCGAAATTCCCACGCTATAGCTATATCAAGAAATATAAATATAGCTATAGAATACTTAAAGTGTAAGAGCAGCTTCGGAATCAACATTATATACTGGGAACCACTGGAAACTTTTCAAGGTTGGCCCTATGAGCAAACATTATCATTTAGTATATCAATGTACCTGATTTGAACTATCGTACAAACTTACGGGCTTTTGTTAAATAGCTATTTCTAAGGTTTGTACCTGATTTGAACCATCGTACAAACTTACGGGCTTTTGTTAAATAGCTATTTCTAAGGTTTGTACCTGATTTGAACCATCGTACAAACTTACGGGCTTTTGTTAAATAGCTATTTCTAAGGTTTTTGTGGGTCACGACCTTGTTAGTTACCACATCAGTAAAGTTTATTGTATTATAGTTGTTGAAAAAGTATGGTGTATTTACAGTATCTTGAATATACATAGTACTACTTTCTAGCATGTATCATATGATATTTTAAATGCAACCAACATTTTTTGGATCTTTTAGGATAGTATAGATCATGTTAATGGTAAACGGCCCATAGGCCTAAGTGTGTCACTTTTAGCAGGCGTGTCTCCATTTTTTTTTCAACGGAATGATGTAGATGTTATATTAAGCTTAGGATTGTTAAATGAGAGATAAATAAAAATGTGTCTTAAAAAAATGTGTGGTAGTATTTTGGTAATTCGGAGCACGGATATATTCTTTGAGTGATGTAGCAATGTCGCAACTGAAAGTGTATATTGTTTTTACTGATACAACAGTGTTGCTGGGGTCAATTCCCATTAATTATCATTAATTCAGTTATTCAACTGACCTGGTTAAAGATAAGTCATATTAATATTTAATATAACTTTTCAATCCGTGAACGGATGAAGCAAGTGATATAGGTAGGTGAATTTCCCTATTCAGCAATAAGGAAATTTTAATTTTGAAAGAGAGCTAGTTAATTAATTACTCGTCAAGCTTTGAGTAAAATATAACAAAAATAGTAGAAAAATTTTTCGAAAGTCTTCAGCTGATAAGCGGAATAACTTGGAGACTCGCAACATGTATAAATATGCCCCTGTTTGCTTATAAATTTTTGTTCAATTTCTCTTCTAGGTTTCAACATCTATATGTTTTAGTACGCACTTTAACTGTTAATGACGTAATGTTTATTATCATTAAATAACAAAAAATGCCGGTAAGAAGAAGACGGTGTTTTCAAGAAGTTATTACGTTTCGAAACAAAAGTGTGAGCAATTACTGTTGACAGTGCTTTGACAATGATATTTACGACTTTATGTCATTAGTGAGTTATCTAAGTCAAATTATTTTAGTATAGATTAAAGACTGCGATGTTTCACTTGCGTTTTTTCTATTTTTAGACAGTTTGAGAGAATTCAATTATTGATAATTTTTTGGAGACAGATGACAGAGGGTGAATTGCATTGATATAAAGTAATCTTGCCAATACTCACAACTGATTGTTCAGTTGTCTGTGGGTGGAGAAAAACGACTGGAATGGCTGACGTCGCTGTGTTCCTGTTTGTGGCAAATCGTAAACATTAAAATTTTCGCTATAAAATATACCAGCATGTAGATATTAAAAATCCGATGGAATAAAAAGATACTTGTTGAATATTAAAAACACTGCCATATTTGTAACTTTACTGCAAGTTTAACGAGATAGATGAGTTCTTTTTCGGTTAGAAAAATTGTTTGAAGCTCAAGTGTCTTACCTTCAATTGTGGTGAGTCCCGCCAATGCTAACAGAACCAGTATATGTGTATACATTCTCCTAACGATTTTAAATTACAGCTCTTAGTCAGTTTAACAGCTAGTATCGTCCAAAGATAGACTAGAAGAGGATGCGGTGCTGAAGACCTCTGGTTACGGCGCCGACACTAGCTATGGCACTGAGTCAGGGTCGACCCGCAAAGATTCTCGCAGGAGCTGGGTTCAGGCCCCAGCAGCGTCATCAGTTGTCTTGGCAAATTTGTCCACCAGGAAATGCTTGAAATTTTTTCCCTTAGTAGCGTAGTATTTGCTAAGGCAATTGTTTCCAAATTGTTGCGTTTAAAACAGCAGTTAACAGTTATTTTAGCAGCGAGAGTATTAACTACATCGAGTCCGATGGCATACGTACAACCTCTGTACGTCGCTGCGCTGCTGCAGCTAAACTCGCTTTGACAGATGCGAAACAGCCACCATACTGTTGTCCATATAGCCAGTTTCCGCTATCACAGCAGCAGAATGTAACTTCACTAACACAGTGCACAAACTGATTTAGGATATTGCCTGCATTAAGTATTAATCTTCAAAAGAACAAAATTCGTTAAAGTATCTAGAATATCGCAGTATTCGTTTATTCAGGGTGAAATTCATCCAAGCCGATAATCAATTTTAGTAGGTCTAGCTGTATTTGGAACGTGACCAAATGGTCCTGGTGGGCGTCATGTTTTTGTTGCCTACTATGCACATTTGTGGAGCTACAGAAATGATAGTCCTACCAAAGTAATGATTAATTCAGGTACAATAGAGTTAAATATTTGAATCTCAAGACGAATCCCAACAAACTAAAGACTTCAAGAATTGGCTCGTCGAGGTCGTGTTAATCCAAACCCACTCGACTTGACTTCTTAGGAACTCCTGACAGGAGTGTTAGTCCCCTACACTCTGCAGCGCGTCACAATAATTGTAAAATGCAAGTCGAGTACGTTTGGGAAGGTTGGAAAGTCCATTTTATGAAATGAAACGGAATTTATGGGAAGTAATGAAGGTAAACAGTTGAGGGTTAAAGCCTGATGCCCGATTTAACAAGACGATGCCAGGGCAATAGCCAGAAATTTCTAGACAGGTCAACTCTAGATGGCTTGGGCAGTTTCGCCTCCCAATCGTTGGCACCCTATGTCCTGCAAAGCAGGTATTACCTAGACTATAGCAACATTTTTAAAACCACCAATTAGTACATTGGACTGGTCTAGTCGATAAAATTAATCACCTTGTCTTTCAAACACCCAGGGTCAACTTGCCTTTTTTTTTATGTGTGTGTGTGTGTGTGTGTACACTGTCAACTTTGGAAGCTTACGGCGCTTCCATTGATTACTTCGTAAGTTACGATCTATAGATAACATTGAGCAATAACGAAAGTACAGCAAAGAGTTCCATGAAAAATTCAAATAATTGAAACCATAGTCAGAAGTTATTTTTATCCCTGAATAGAGACTATGGCTTAACACTCGGCGTAAAGGATAATATAAAAATTCCTTGTACATGCAACCCATACTGAAAGGAATTAACGCTTGTAGTAATACTATTCGGAATATTATGGGAAGACGGAGAGTGGAGCTGTAATATTAGATTATTTAGTTTATTACGTTTGTTAATGGCGGAAACGTTCCTTTGATTTTAGTTTATTAATGATGGAAACGCAACAGGTTTTGGTTCACAACCAACTATGTATTTTATTTGTGTTGTCATAATGCAACAATTGCTTATGACAACGCTGTAAGAACGTAATGATTAAACGCCTAATACTACAACAATTGTGTTGTAATAATATTATAACTGTGCTGTACTACTGTAGTAAGTGGATTAAAATAATGTAATAATTGTTTTGCGATTATGCAATAATAACATTGTAATAATGTACTTGTTGAATTACAATCATTAGATTATAATAACACAATAATTACTTGTAGTGCAATAAAGTAATAAGTGAATTGTAAGAATAGTGGTGTAATAACGTAGTAATTGTATTGTAATAAGGTCATAACTGGATTGTAATGATGTATTGAAAGACTTATTAAGGCGGGATTCGACCGAGGCAACATAGGCAACATATGTAGCATGCGATTTGACTGACTTTCAACAAATATGATGAAAGTAGCTTTCAACGAGAAGACATGTTGCGTGCGACAAGGCCACATCATTGTTGCTTGTAGCATATGCTACATGCTACGCTGCCTGTTGAATGCCACAAAACCTTTTCCACCAGTTCCACAAAAAACTAAGCCAGCTGGCAACGCGACGTCTCTATACATGCTGGTTGCTCAGTCTTGGGCTCAGCTTGAGACGAGTAGTCAGGCTTTGGGGAGTCCAGTTCCAGGAGGAACAAAAGCAGGTCGTAAGTAAACCACTTGCGTCTCCTGCTGGAAGAAGATCCAGATTTTTTTTGACGGGGGGAGGAGGTTAGACTTTTAAGTTGACGGTGATAAGCTGCACGCAAATTCTTATCTTTTTCTTCACCATCTCCACGTCATTATATATATCAGCTAATCCCTGCTGTGCATTTAATTTGGCCTGATTATTCTTGTATTCTTGCAAGCGTATATCCCACGAAACTGCAAGCTTTCTATACTTTTCTATAATTTTACAGTTTTTTTCTTGTGACCAATTCATCTTGTTGCTTTTAAGACGGTATCCTTTCCACGACTGGTGGAAAGACGTTCAACACTAGGCAACAGGCTAAATCTTGGTGCATGCGTCAGGCAACATGTTGCCACCTGTTGCATGCCACACAGTTGCATGCTATATGTGGCCTTCTGTTGACTGGTCGAAACACACTTGATCTATGTGACAATGTAACATGCCACATGTTGCCAAAACGTTGCCTCGGTGGAATCCCGCCTTAAAGTGCAGCTTAGACACCATGTCGTCACAACTTTGATGGATTGAATTTCGAATTTTCTGCCCCGTTGCAAAAAAATATACAGTTTCGCACAGTAACACTAACAGTTAACGCGGTTTCTTCATTGATAATGAGCACTGAATATTTCGATTCTTCTTTGAATCTGCTTTTCTCTGGTATAGTGGGCACCTATGTGCCTTCCCGATTCATTACGGTGAGGTCAGGTGATGAAGCCTGTTTTGATGATATCTGTAGGAGGGCGCATCGGTTGAAGCAAGAGGCATATTTCCGCGGGTGCAATGGCTAGACTGATGTTGACTATCAGCGTTTCAAAGAACCGCAGAATCGGGCTAGCTAAGGCTACTTATACGGAGGATGAGAGGGAGCATCAGCTGGGGTCGAGTAGAGAGTTATTGTCCTCGGATGTTAGTGCATATAAGTGACGGTCCATATTGAAGAGCGTTGTGTTTGGTTCGAGCCCTTCCGTCCCCCCTTTAATTGGTGCTGGTGAAGACTTTGTTATGGACCCTGCTGCTAAAGCAGACCGTTTATTGCAGTATTTTTAACCGGAAGCAGAGCCGGGACCAAGTGCACATTTCTTTGAAACGAGGTTCTCCGGTTTGCTTTCTGATCTTTTGAAGTGCACAACCTTCTTCTGGACCGCTATGGTGGCACTAACCCTACTACGTAGAATGTTTCCGCTCATTCTTTGGAAGGTAGCCGGTGTACTAGTGGCTCAGCTCCTTGGGCGGTGCCTCAACTCAAACTTCTGATTATAGACCCATCTCGAGTACACCTGTTTTTGTCTAAAGTTTATTAAAGTTTGGTTGCGTCAAGGTTGGGTCGCTTTCTTGAGAAGCAGGGTGTCCTACCTCCAATGTAGTTTGGTTTCCGGAAAGGCTTTGGCACTTGCGATGCTCTGCTTTACATTTCTCATGTGTTGCAGTGGGCACTTGATAGGGGTCATGAGGCTAGGTTGGTGCAGCTTAACCTCAGGGATGGTTTCGACTGCGTGAACCACCGAGGCTTGCTTCTTGAGCTTAAAGTGATGGGAGTTGGTGGTTCAATTTTTGTGGTTGTTAGTGAAATTTTGTCTGGTAGACGCCAATGTGTAGTTGTTGATGGGAAAAGTAGTGAGTTTTTGGATGTGGTATCTGGTGTCACACAGGGCAGTGTTATGTGCCGTTCTTTGTAAACACTGCAGAATTTTTATATTGTTCATAATTTACGTGTTGGTTGCGCTGATGATGTTACTTTGTTGGCTGTTTGCGAGACTCCTAATAATATGTTGAAGGTTTCAGAATCTATTTAGCGTGATTTGGAAGTGAATAATTTCTGAGGTTCTAGGTGGGGATAAGACTTAATACAAGTAAGACGAAGACTGTGTGTCGGTCGGGTATCGCCTGTTTTTCCGGCACTTACACTGGATGGTGTCCCACTTCCTGTGGTTAATGACCCGGAGATCTTGGGTATCAGGTTTGATCCTAAGTTGATGTTTGAGGCCTAAATCCTTTCAGTTGCCTCACGAGGGGAACAGAAAATTGGTATAATGCAACGTACCTGGAAGGGGTTTGGTTCGGTAGAGTTGATACGTCATTACATTAGTTGCTATGTCCTTCTTCTCGTGGAATCTACTCCTTACTCCGGGGTTCTGCTGCCGAGTGTTATCTGAGTCTGCTTCATGAAGTGGTCCGTAAATGCGAGTTTATGCTGGATGCTAAAGTGCTTGTGATTTGGTGAATCTTCACAGAGTTGGTTAGGTGTGTTTTCTCTATAAATATATAATTGGCGAAATATACAACTGGCGGTTTTGCTTCCGGCGCCATTTGCTCGGGAGCGGCAAACTCGGCGTATTGGTGCTCTTCATGAATTATTGTCATGGAACTTGTACGATGTCGTACAAGCCAGTATTCCCATTTATTTGTTCCATCTTGTGCAGATATTGGGAATAATCATGATGGTTCTGCTTTTGTTCGTGCTGGTAGCATTAAACACTTTGTAAATAGAGTAATCTGTGATTAATTAACCTTCTCTAATTCTTTTTTCTCTTGCTGGATTGGTTGCGTATGGGTTGATGGCCTTATATTGTTCTCTCCGTTCTCATGTCACCTGTCTGGCGCATCTCTAATAATAATAATGTTATTTGACAGTCGGTAGTAAGTATTAGCCACTGAAATAATTGCAAGCTATAGCTAAATCGGAGAGAGTAATAGTATACGTTTGTTTCAAATGGTGGATACTCAGTTCACTCATATTTATGTAGCGGTTTAATGATACAAATTTCATGTTATGCATATTTATTAACGTGCTAGTGTCTTTGACATAACACCTAAGCGATGCCGTTGAGTGCGAGCTCAAACATCTTGATGATAAGCGGGCTACAATAATCAAATGTAGCTCTATTTGTATCATTTCGTGACACGAAGAAAAGTTTTATTCTCTCACCAGCACATATGGCAAAATCGGTTCGTCACTTGCTCTAAACATCAAAGTGAATTCATTACGGTAGAGTGATCGCCTGCAGTCGCACAGATTGTCACCGCGATAGCGTAAGAGACGACAGGCTAATACGACAACTGCGACCTTTTAACCATTCGTTTTCCTTTTAATGGTCAGTATTTTCGCATTAGCGGCTGAACATCAGAATGCAGATTCAGCAAGTCAAATACAGAAAAATAACAAAATTCTTGTTTAGTTTCTCAATGACATCCATATCAGCAATTCCTGCGTCTGTCCAACTCGGGGAAACTGGTTAACACTTTATTTTATAAACCTCTGCAAACTTAATTTATATTCAAATGGAAATACCTGAAATGTGACCAATGGTCCATTGAAATGTAATTTTCTAATATTTGCACCGTTACTCATCATTAAATATAAGTATAATTATTATTTTGCGTAGTACTATGTCCGGCAAGTTGAAAATATACTGAAATAGCCAAAATTCAGTGCTTGAGGTGCTGAAATTAGTTTTTGAACTGTAATTGAAACTGAAACAACAGTACACGCAAGCGTGCATCCCACGCCGAGGATGGCAAACGCGCCAGCCATGTGCTCCATCGAAATTTGTCGAGTCTCCTTCTGTTCCTTTGTCTTTGGTAGGGAAATTTGATGATTGGAGAGTTTGTAGCCTGAGAGTTTGTTGACTTCTGTGTACACGAGGTGATGAATTATGACACTGTCCACCAGGTTACGAATTCTGCAATAAAAAAAGGAATAGAATCGGTCCATTGTCATCATGCAAAATTGCAATGAACACAATTTTACGACAAAAAAAAAGATTCAGATAATTATTTCAGGCGTGTAGTATATAGAGTTGCACTCGCCACTGGTGTTTCGTCTGTATTTCTGCGTTAAGTACCTATACAGATGACACAATAAATAAACTCGTGCTACACTTCCGGAGCACGCAAGGACCTCCGCCACGCAACACTGTGGTAAATACTCGAGTGGACGTTAGATAAACAAGCGAATTGACAATATATAATGATTTTTTCCTCATGCGATATTCGTACACAGTTCCTGTAAATTTAATCTATGTTCGTTCACAGCTTTTTGGTTATGCAGCCTTCACACAAAGAGAGAATAATGGCAGTCAGACAATCAAAAAAATCCTTGATAAGATCAAACCCTCCCCAGCAGAGGTAATGAAAAAATTGAATAACGAGAAAAACCATACCGTACAGTACACTACGCATTGAGAGTTCACTTTAGTCAGCCCTTTTTCCAACGAGTCCTATGACCGATTTCGGTAATAAAGTTCTATCCAATGAATCAAGGGTTTAACCGGCAAGTTGAGAGGGATGTAACAATGTTACTTATTATATGATACCCAGTTTTGTCAAAACATGCTACAGGTCAGTCATAATCACTTATATAATGACACATGTGACCGTAAGTTTCAGAAATTTTGCAATTTTGGAGCTGAAAATCCTGCGCACGCAGAGCATCTTATATCTAGGTACTTTTCTCAATTCAACCAGTGGACTGCAGATCGAGAGGGTTTTAGAAGGGGCTGGAGCTCGTGTACTTCAGAGGAAGGGGCATCATTAGTAAGTAAGAAGTTGGTCAAATTTGTTTGCGGCAGAATTCTTCAAACGGAGCCTTCCCGAAAGGAAAAAAGTTGCTAAAACGAAATCTTTTCGTAGCTAAAAAATCCTTAAGCGTAGACAGTATACAGCGCTATTTGAAGGAAATTTGGCGATGACAAACCCCTTACATTGCGTGACTTGCAGAATCTACAAAGTAATAAACACCATTGTGTGTTTAATTGTCTATATATTTTTATGTTTTATATATATATGTGTGTATGTTTCGGATCACGCTTATAAACAACATAGTTCAAAATGTAACGGACAGATTTTCATGAAATTTGCATGAAATTATCTGAACTGTTACGAGAACAGAAAATTAAGTTTTGGTTATTGTCAGTCAGTGTGTTT
The DNA here is from genome assembly GCA_001587735.2 of Parhyale hawaiensis. Classification (NCBI taxonomy): domain Eukaryota; kingdom Metazoa; phylum Arthropoda; class Malacostraca; order Amphipoda; family Hyalidae; genus Parhyale; species Parhyale hawaiensis. Next base: position 1,277,070 of record LQNS02278159.1, on the reverse strand, counting down.
GTTTCTATGTCTGTCTTCTTGTCTTTCAGGGCCATAACTCAAAAAGTTATAGATGAATCTCAATAACTTGAATAAGAATAATTGTTAGAAATATTACAAGAAGTAGATGATTTCAATTAGGTACTGATTAAAAAAAAAATCCTGACTTCTGCACTCTTGAACCTTTTTTCATCATGACGTTACTCAGCAGAAGTCTACAATTTCGGAGTCTTTCTCTAGGTATTGATAAATTAGCTTGGGTAAGCTAGGTTATTCATACTGTTCTAGATAGAGGCAGCGAAAGTAGAATTTTGTGATGTAATCATGAATACCACCTACATGAAGTTGATATGGTTAACCATAACAGTAAACTATAGATAATTATTTTCAATTTAGTTACTTATAATTAACAAGAAATTTGTTATACTAACCGAACAGCATAAAACTCACTTGAAATTCAAATGGTTACTCATTATTTTTAAAGTTTCCATGTCGACTCTCTCAAAATATAGAGAACTGTTGTCGGCTAATTTTCGTCTCATGAAGGCACCTCCGTTGTTGCCGTGTACTGACAAATGTCTACCAGATAAATGGCAGCTAGTCTCGCCCGCCGGGATCTTGGGATAAACGGTAGGGTTTGCCTTTCTTGCTTCGAGGATTAAGATGTAAATGAGAGTAGACAGAGTGCGGCTGAGGGAGAATTTCGGTAGGACGAACGGCATCATTGTAACCTTCAGGCACAATCATCCTCTCGAGGACCTTGTCGCATGGTGAAAAATTATTGACGGCAACGTTTGTGAATGTGAAGGAAGAAAAGAAAACAGCTGTTACTGCAGAATATGTTTAGCTTGTTATTGTAATGGATGAAGAAATTTTAAGAGCGATATCACTGAATTTGTAGAATAGAATCTACGGCGTAGAATCGGCATGCAAGATATTTTGCCAGTAATTCAAGGACTTTCCCCACAGAAAGAACGTGTGATTTCTTACAACAGTTTGGGTACATGTGGTACAACAAAGAAGCTATTAGGGCTAAGTATCTACGACGCCTAATTTGGGCATATCTCTCCTGGTTATTCCACAATAATTTTTGCAGCGCCACAGGAAGTCATACGGTGCAGCGGTAATATCCATAGTGTCCATTGCGAAGACCAGGTAAGAGTGATTTCATTCAAAATGGATTCTCTAAGCCTTCTAAGAGCGCACAAAATTCTAAAAGCAACTGCTCATTTACGTTGCATAGACAACTCTTCCCTCATCGTACCGTTTTGGTGAGCTAGGGCTCTCTTTACACTGGCCCGCCCATCAGTGTCCGAGAAAATCATTACTGCCTGTATAGGAATGTTAGAATGAGCGGGTCACCCTAAACGCTGAAATTTGCTGAAATTTACAGAAATCGGCTGAAATCTACCGAAATCGGGTGGCCCTAAACACCGAAATTGGCTGAAATCTACAGAAATCAACAGAAATCTTCCGAATCGGATACGAAAACGAAACAGCTTAGCAACGGTAGAGACTTAGTTATAATCCAAGTAAATAATAACCCCCACCCAACACGCGTCACACCTCTAATAGGTGTGCTCACACCTATAAGTTGAAAGTGACATGTTAGGTTTTACCAGGCAGTTTTGCCAGGCTGATTGATGTTGGCAATATTTATGGTATGTAATAAGAAATACCAAAGTAACAGTCTGCATTGTATTGGCATGCATGTGTCTTCCAATTTGAATTTCAATAAATTATAATAACTGCAATAAATCTATTAAATTATGGCTTGAGATATGTTTCTTATACCATAGATCTTGAAATTGGTCATAACTGCAATAATCTTGAACTGAAAAGATAATAAATGGTGTTTTTATTTATATTGAGTAGTTTTTCTTTGGTAGGCCTATTGAGAGACTGATTGTGAAAAAAAAAAATCAAATTTTGCTTCCCGGTGTTGCAAGATGCTTCATTTGGGTTGTATTACCTGTCCGTGGGAGCTCAAACGTGAAGCTTTGATAATAATAATAGGGAAAAAGTAACGAAGGATGAGCTGCTGGCCTTCGTGTACGTTGTCTGATATCTCCTCGATGCGATGACAAACGGTGCGGAACGGAGAGCTCAGTGGAGAGACTGAGTCTCCTACAGCTACGAGACACTCCTTGATGATTCCCCATCAGTGAATGATTTCATCCTCCGTGCAATGAGGCGGGAGTCTCCATAACTGGCACACTTCACCGTGACACCTGCGGCAGTCTGCTTCCGGAAAAGTGCAGTTGTACTCTGCAGGCTACTTAATAGTCTAATAATGGCATCCTTCTTTTCGGCAGAAATGGGCGAATAGGTTGATGATCGGTGCTCTGTCTGCCATTGCGGGCGTGATGCTTACTTGGCAGGACCGTAAAAATAAATGTCACGTTTCTTTATTATCATGCTCGTGTTTTATGAACAGCAAGGACCTGTTGAGGTTTTGCGGGCCAAATTGCTTTGTTAAGGAAAAAGAGGATCGCGGGCCGGACTTGGATTCTTCGCGGGCAGCATCTTACCGACGGGCGGGAGGTTGTCTACCCCTGCTCCACGGACTATAGAAAGTAGGTATTCGTATCCAACTTTTGGGTGCACTTGTGGACGGACTTCTTGATAGTCTGTGACAGAAACAGTGCTCTGCGTCGAAGTTATTATGCTAGGTAGATACCTTTAATATTTTGACGATATACAGACAGGGTTATCTGTCTGAATATGGAGTGATACTGACAATACTTACGGCCGATTAGATAGTTTGATGGGGCTAGAGAAGAACGACTGGAATGGTTGTTGTCGCAGTGTCCCTGGTTGTTAGAAATGGCAAACAAAAAATGTTATATCTTCATATGTACCAGCATGAAGCCATGAAAAACTGAAGGAATGACACGGTACATCTTGAATTTTAAACGACTATCAGAATTGTAAGTTCAACCTAAACTTACCTTCAATTGCCGTGAATCCCTCCAGTGTAAGCAGAAGCAGTAACTGCATATACTTAGGCATTATTTATTTTATCCACAACTTTTAGTGATAGAAAGTGATTTGAACAAGATTCAGTAATGTTCAAGTTGAGTTTGGATATCCGTCATATTTTTGACTAAGCAGCCTGAATTTAAATAAGGTAATCATTATAAGAATTTTGGCACTTAGCACCACAGTTCAAAAGCAAATTGAGCAACACCAACATGAACTAGAGTTTGTTCACGTAGAACCTTCTAGAGTACGCACGCACCGTTGAGGCACTTTATAGAATAAGGGAACACAGACACCTTTCGCTGTACTAGTGAGGATTTAATTTGTTTTTCCATAGCTGCTCCGTTCCCTCCTCCAATCACAGGCTCCCAGCCATTCATGCATCCTACAAGCGAGTCAGCCTTTTAGGAAAGTTTAAATTCCGATCTTCGCAGCAGTTGCTACCTCCTTCTATCAATTAAATCTCATTGTGTATCAATGACTGGCCACAACGCCACCTCTCCCCATCGCTGCTCGCTCGCAACCAACATACTCGAACAGACAGATGCTGACACGCAACGTCACGCAACAGTCGCCACACTGTCCACCATACAGCCAGTTTCCGCTTCCACTATATTGGGTTGCAACATTGCGCTGCGTAATGACTCCACCAGCACGCTACATATAAAAACAGTTCAGGATCTGGCTGCAGCTATTAGCATCTTAACATTAAACCGGGTGCATGTAATATCAATTTTCGAAGGAACAACCCTGTTTAAAATATCTCAAGTTTTGTCCAGAGTAGAAATTCAGGCTTCAAGTAATGACGTAAAGCAGATGATCAATTTTACGTGGTATAACTTTATTTGAACGTAATGAAGGGTCATAGTGGTTGTCAGTACTTTCGTGCCTACCGCTCAAGTTTGTCGACATAACCAACAGTACTATTCTTAAAAAAGGTAATGTTTAATTCAGGTAGGAATTTATGGACTAAAGTGTTGATACTCGAAACGATGAACAACAAACGAAGCCTTGTAAGCTGGTTTTGGACAGACTGTGGCAATTCTTCCTGATCAATGATCCATTAGTACATTGGACTGGTCTAATCGATTAGACTGATGAAGTTATTCATCAAACTCAAACTGTCAATTTGCATACTAAATTGTGTGTACCATGTCAAGACTAGATGCTGTGGCACTTCACCTATTATATATCAAGTAAAGTAGGTTAAGCATATAGCATCAAAGTAGCAACAAAAGTAAATTAGAAAACGGAAAAATTCCATGAAAAATACTGTATATAGTCGGAAAATTTAATATCGCCAGGAGTTCCTGTGCAAGTTAATGATGCAGTGGAGATAATTAAGCCCCGGTACACACTGAATTAACTTCATTAATCACAGGTATAACCTCTACCGCATGAATTAGAAATTAACCAACAATTGTTTGGTAATTATATGATGATACAGAGTGGAACTGTAGTCCTAGATAATTCAATTAATAATGTTTAAACTAGAGAAATATTATTCGTTTCAATTTCTTAATTATGAAAATGCAACAGGTGTTTATTTTCTATCAATCATGTTTTGCTTTTCATTTTGTGCTAATTGTATTAAAATAACGATAAAGAAAACTTATCACACTGCTGTTTAGACGCACTGTTGTCAGAGTTTTCTAACAAAGTGAATATTAAATATCCTACTTCACTGCTAAAAAAAATCCTTGACTTTAGGAAAGCATATGATGTGGTTGATAAATTTCTATTGTTAAAAAACTCGATCACTACGGTACTCGTGGGACAACGAATATAATAATGGCTAGTTATCTAACAGAGACCAGTATATACTCTGTAATACTGTGAAATCTCAAAGTTTTTTCCTGTAAAATTGGAGTATCCTTAAGTAGTGTGCTCGGACCGTTGCTCTTCAATACTTTTATTAGTGATATAACTACTGTTGGTATGAAGTGTGTTCTGTTTGTAGTTGATGCAGTATTTTTTTTACGAACAGTTGAAATTTTCACTGAGCCATAGCCGATACCCAATATATTTTACGTGGATTGTCGGAATGGTTCACTCATAATAGATTAATTGCTCATGAGGATAAAACTATGTTAACCCTTTTTTGTCGCAATTATACATATATTTTCGTAAGAATAACACTACTGTACGTGTATTATCATCATATGTGTACAGTAGGCACTAAAGAGTTACCTAATGTTGTACACTCTTTGTTTTCACCTTGAATTACACTCTCTGTTGATTTCAATGATGGAAAAATTGGAATGGGTGACTGAGGTACGATATCTTAGCTTGATTCGTGACGATAAACTGAGCTTCAAAGCCCACATTGAAGAAGTGGATTGGAAGCGCAATAGAGTTCTTGGTATAATACAGTATATGAAGATCCAATGACGTCAACTGTGATTCGTTAAAACAAATTTATTATTCATCAGCTCATTCTTTGTAAATTCAAATATTATCATCTTTGATGCAGCCTCTCATTGTTACATTCGTAAACTAGAAGTGGCACTAAATGAAGTTTTAAAGCGAATACTTCGTGTAGAACGAGATGGAAACAACATAACGTTGATGAATTGTAGTACTACAGATATGTATTATGCTTTACGAGTGATGCAACTTGAACATGTGTATAACTATTCTCTGCTTACATTTTTCCGATCACTCATACATAACCATCTTCATATCTTTCAATAATATTCCGACTCATTCATTCCCCCAGAAAATTATTAAGAGAGAAGCTCCATTTTCAGTCACCCAAACGTGCGTGTTGACTTAGAGAATCGGTCAATTATTCTTCAAGCGGCGTCTCTTGTTAATAGAATACCAACGCACTTACAAGATCCTATATCTAACAACGCTTTTGCTAGATCGGTGATGGCAAAAATAGGTGTAAAGATTATGCCATCCTATTGTACTAGTACTTTGGCCTGTTGCCAAAACAGTTTGTCAACTTTCTCTATGGGTTACGCAGATATATTCCTGTTTGTGAAGTGTAATTTGCAATCTCTTTGAAAATTGCACGGTATATCTGTGTGTAATAAATCTATCACAGGTACTGAATATTTTCACTAATGTTGCTCGATTATTTGACAGCCGATACTAAGTATTTAACTATGCCTAGGTAGCTATGCTAGTTCACGTTTATCAATAGAGCATAAATTACTTGTTTATTTCAGATGCCGGATAACGAGTCCACTCATGTTTATTTAACGCATTAAAAAACAAATTTCATGCTGTACGTATATTTATTAACTTGCCAGTTTTTTGACATCACAACAAAGCAATATCACTGGCTGCCTGGTCTAATACAGTGAAACCCCGCTAATCAGCACCTTAAATATCTGAAAACCCGCCTAATCCGCAACTCTGATTATTTTGCGAAGTGTAATAGGTAAAAATTTTACGGATTAAACGAGCAAATTACGGACTGTAGGTCTTTGCGAAACATAATCCGCAAAATAGTCCATTTTTCGGATTGCGGCAAATAAGTTCGTAACATTTCTGGAAGCCATCTCGCCGCTAATCCAGAACAGACGCTTCACCTTTTACGGATTAGGTGGGCGGCACTCGCAATGGGTCTTATAAAAGTTGTTTTGTAGTCCGAAAAATTTCCCTGTAATCCATAATAGTGCGGAATATCGAGGTTCATTGTGGTTTTGAAAGTACCCGCGTAATTCATAAACCCGGCTAATCCGAATATGTCTCCCCCCCCGTGCTTTCCGGATTAGCGGGGGTTCATGGTATTTTGATGATATGCAGACAAGGATGAAAAAAATATGGCTCAATTTGTATCTTCCCGTGACACAATGAAAAATGTTCATCTCTCACCAGTAAATAAAAGTCACTTGGATGTATTGTTCGTTTTAGTCATGCAAGTGCAAAATATTTCCTGGCAATTTCACGGATGTGTCTGAAAATATTGTCTTTAGAGAAAACGTTTAAATACGAGTTTATACCTCAGCCCATGAAGTTATCTTTTTTCGAGTTTATGTATTTATCTGCCACCAAGCTAACTCAAAACATTATAAACGGATCTTTCGGAAATTTACAGGGAGAATTAGGGATGTTAGCAGGAACAGATGATAAAATTCGGTAAAGATCCATTCATCTATTTCTTTGTTTGTGACTTTTTTCTTGGTAGCATAACTCAAAACGTTAAGGACGGATCTTTATGAAATTTTCAGGAATCGTTGGGGTTAATACAAGGAACTAATGACAACATTTTTGGGTTCATTTGTTTTGTCCGTTTGTTTGTCTCTATGTTTGTATTTATGTTTGTCAGTAACATGACTGGTAATGTCATGAACGAATCTTCATATAATTTGCAGTTGTTAGAAATATAAAAAAAAAACACAACTGACAAAATTTTCGTGATGATCGGTTCGTCCGTTTGTGCGTTTGACCTAACTCAAAAAGTAACTTACAATCTTCAACAAAACTACACAGGTTTTTATTACTGTCAAGAGGCAAAAATGACCAAATGATGGCTATGATGAAAAGGAATTTCTAGCTTCAGGACTAGTTTGCAGTTTTCGTCAACATTGCCTTACTTAGCGGAGGCATACGCTCGCAGAGTGCTCTAGTTTGAAATGAGACTCTCAGAATTTCTTCAAACTATCAATATTCAAACTACTTGAGTTTTCAAGCTAATATTTGTCTCGGGACATAGTAAACATTGCTTACAGTATCACACCAACTTCGAAACATTAGAGCTGGAGGATACACAGCCTCTTCACCCTAACCCAGTCAGCAGGAAACTGGAGCAACAGTAAAAGTAAAAGGGTAAAAGTCAACTTGACCGCACGCTTCAAATGGGAAATCCACATGCATATAGATGTCTTCTGGCCCCAGATGAGTGTACGGCTGCAGTCGACCTGAGGTTAACTCACACAACACCTTGACGTTCCACTGACTTGAAACTACTTTTAAATAAGTCCAGCTGTGTTCAGTGCATTATATGTAGCACATCACATTGACGGTCTACGGTCTTTCTGTAGTAGAGTATTTCTGGTTCCATTAATATTAATTCAAGAAATAATACACAGAAGTAATACACACAGACGAGAATAGAAAAACTCTAGTATTGCTGCACAGTTACTTCCATATCAACTATTGCAGCCTGTGCTCGACGCGGGGCTATCGGACTATCAACTTATACTTATTATAAAGACTATAGAAAATTGAAATTCTGTTCTTGTGGAAGTGCTTGAAGTGTGATCAAAGGTCATTTCAACTCTCAATTGTTCATTTTCCTAATATTTGATCGTTTGTCCTATATTATAAATAAGCATAGGTGTTGCTCTAGATATTCTACGACTTTCAACTTAAATATGTGCTGAACTAATCGACATCCACAACATTCATTGTTCGACCGGGGACCCACTAGGCTTGAGGTGCTGAACTTGATTTTCGGACCGCTATTTCGATGGCAAGAACAAAAAACGCAAGCGTGCATCCCACGCCGAGGATGGCAAACGCGCCAGTCATGTGCTCCATCGAAATTTGTCGAGTTTCCTTCTGTTCCTTTGTCTTTGGTAGGGAAATTTGATGATTGGAGAGTTTGTAGCCTGAGAGTTTGTTGACTTCTGTGTACACGAGGTGATGGATTATGCCACTATCTACCAGGCGGTGAATTCTGTAAGAAAAACGAGAAAAGAATCACTTTATCCTACAATACATACTCACCATGAGCAGCATTTAGCAAAAATACAGAATAGGAGAGCTCATTGGAGAAGTGCAAATATCTTTAGACTTCCAACTGACGTTGGACTAACTGCAGAAATAAATGAAACAATAGAATGGAACAAGAATAAACTATACCACACCTTGACGTTCCACTCACATTGAACCTCTTTGAAAGGAGTCGTAAGGCCTATTTAAGTAACCCTTAATATAGTGATTTCTAATAAATTAGGCATCTCAAACAATACCCAACAAATTTAAAGTTTATAATTATGTAAAAAAAATTATTTAGCTACAATAAAGAGCATAGGCCTTTCAAAAAAGACCAGGCGTGGGTGGTGATCAGTCATTGTGAATAACATAGAAATGACACGAAAATAA
>LQNS02278159.1:1211352-1232109 GCA_001587735.2 Parhyale hawaiensis | reverse complement strand
TCAATGCTAATGTGCATTTCAATCTTGTACAGCAATATGTCATCCCATCTCTACGATTATCACCAAACCAGCCACCAATTTTTATGCAGGACAATGCCCCGTGCCATACTGCAAAGAAAGTGAAGGAATATTTTGCAGAAGGGAATATCGAAGTCATGAAGTGGCCTGCCCAATGCCCGGACCTTAATTCTATTGAAAATTTACGGAAAATTATAGGTGACAATGTAAGAGAACGACAACCATCAATAGTAAAGGATCCGTGGACTAAAATTGAAGACGAATGAAAAAAAAAAAATAACTCCAAAATTTTCTAAGAAACTTGTGATGTCGTGTAATCGTCGCTGTGCTATAGGTTTTAGTACTTCATACTAATTGTTCTAAACCTAAAATTGACCATTGTTCCATGTTATTTGTTTGTAAAATTGTATCTAGAGACAATCGTTCTCTTATTCTGCACTGTTCAATTTTTATTATTGTTTGTTAGATTGCTCTAATGTATTAAATATAGTTATGTTTGTCCTGATATTTTGTAGAAAGATGTTAAATAGATTCCATAGGGCCCCATCAAAAGATTCATTAGCCTACTCTACATGGTTAACCTTTATTTTCAAAAAATGAAAATCGTTCTCTTATTTTGCCCGCTAGTATACGCTCTAAATTTTAGCTATATTTCAAACTAACTTACTATCACCGTATTGTTGTCAGGAAACTATTTTTTTACTTACCTAGAAAATTTAAGTTCTTAAGAAAGCGTAGGAAATATGAGTTGCACAGAAAGGCCGTTGACTTGAAAATGAAACTCTCAGTAGAGTATTTCTTAATACAAATCTGAACGCTGCAACTCCGAGCTCAACGAAAACATCCACAGACGTCAGTTCATACACAGTTCTTAGTTTACTAATCACAAAAGAACATGCAATTAGTCAGTTTACCCATGAGCGATATGAGCTAAGCTGGATTAACTCTATTGTGTTTTACGTTTTGTATGCAGCGCAAAGTATCCGAATCCTTAATGGCCTCTTTGTCATCACCAGAAAGCTACGCCGCTTCCCAAGTTCTAACTTACAGCAAATTTGAAGAGATATCTGAAGCTCAACTCGGGACTCTTGTTAAGCGAATTAGCTGTAGTGCTAATGGGCGAGGACGCGACTCAATGTAACAACACTTTAACCTGAGTTCAGCCAATGTGGAAGTATCACACAGTGGCAGCTCTTTGCTTGTTTTCGGAGACGACGTTATCTTGTCAGCTGAGGGAGTACAGCACGGTGACCTATTGGGCCCGTTCCTGTTCGCTGTCACCTTGCACAGCCTGATAGAGCAATTACAGATCTCCTTCAGCAGTTGGTACTTAGATGACGGCATACTCATTGTTGGTTTGGCATCTGTAGAAGCAGATTTACGTCTCATCGGAACCGAAGGCGCTAGGCTGGGCCTGATTCTGAACAAAGGAAAGTGCGAATCACTAACGCACCTCTGCTCTTTGGAGGAGAGTTCTCCTTTGGCGGGGTGCGGCCGGATGGCTGCGGGGGACCTCGTAGTCTTAGGATCGCCTCTCGGGCTGAACTCTGCTGAGACTAATATACGGGAGAAGGTAGAGCAGTTGTTTAGGTTTTCTACTCGCCTGAAGCTCCTACAGCCGCACCAGGCTATCTTTCTCCTGGTCCACGCACGGCATTGCCTCGTTTGTTGTACGTCCTTCGTACCAGTTTCGTCGGTGGGCACGCACGGTTTTCCGAGTACAATTCTGTCCTTCGAGGAACCTTAGAAAACGTGCTTAATGGGAGGGTGAATGATGGGCAGTGACTCTAAGCTTCACTACCTGTTAAGCACGGAGGTTTGGGTATACGCGCTGCTTCTGATGTGGCATTGCCCGCCTTTATCTCCTCGTGTCGACAGGGTGGCCAACTAGTTGAAGAAATTCTTGGCGTTAATAGCGCAGTTGTGCATTAGGAGTCGGAGGCTGTGGCGGGGTGGCTGACCAGGGCAGAAGTTCCCGAACCTGAGACAGACGAGCAGCGCGACTGGGATCTTCTTCTCATCGAACGAGCTAAGTCTCTTCTTACTAGTGAAGCTGTTAGCGAGATATCACGTCTCCGCGCTGCCTTTGCGGAGTTTACGATGGATTGGCTGCATGCCTTACCAGTATCGTCTCGTGGGCTCTTACTAAACCCCTCTGAGCACAGTATTTCTGTTGGTTTGCGCCTGGGGTGTAGGGTGGTTCATGCCCACGACTGTGTCAGCTGCGGAGCTCACATCGATTCTGTTGGCATCCATGGACTATCGTGCAAATCTAGCGCTGGTAGGACATCTCGACACCGGGTTGCGAACGACATTATAAACCGCGCTTTAGCTAGCGCGGAAGTGCCATCAATCTTGGATGGAACCGGCTGGGCAGACTCGAAGGGATGGTAGGCGGCCGGATGGCTTTACATTGATCCCGTGGCGAGGAGGGCTTCCTTGCCACGACTCACTAACAGGAAACGTCGGCGCAAGCATTAGCGGCGGCCCATGCAGCCGATGCCAGAAAGTTGACGCATTGCGCGGACCTCTTTCGGGACTACATTTTCACCCTAGTTGCGGGTAAAACGTTCGGCCCCTTAGGCCCAGAGAACGCTGATTTCATCAAGGAACTTTCAAAGCTCCTAATCTCAGTTGCAAGAGATAAGAGAGCTGGGTACTTTTTCCGGCAGCACCTTGGGGTCGCAATTCAGCGCGGGAATGCCCGCCCTCTCTGTAATGGGTACTATGGGTAGAAGGGAGCTTCTCTTGGTTTAGATCGGTTATTTGTTTTTGCGGTTGGAAGCGTCCGTGCGAGTCTCACTCCGATTGAAATGGTTGTATGGCCACAGTCTTTGGCGTGCTGGTGTCTCTGACCTGTATTTGCAGCCTAGAATTAAATTTTTATCGGGTGGAGGCCATTTTAGGGACTGAAAAGTCATATTAACAACATAAAAGTACACAATTTATTTTCGAGTTATCTGGACATTTATCTTGGATACAGAGATAACTTACCGTGTTCTTAAAAGGTTGTGATTATTTATTTCAATTGTAAAGAATTCTCATAGGTTTTTCTTGAATATTTGGTGGCTATATTTATTTTGAATGAAAACTGTTGAATGGCAATAAGCTACGACAAATTTACCGGACAGATCCTTCTTCAGTGGTGTATATAGTAACTCACTCAGGTACAAATAATATCTCTCATCCTATCCATTGATTAAATGGAAAATTCTATAGAAGCTTACATACCACGGAAGTTGAAACGATGATAAGAAAATGGTATTTATAAAGCCTCCAGTTAAAATGATGCTAATATTGAAGCGAATATTGTATATAATATTGCTATTGTTTTGCAGACACACATGAATCTGGCAAACAATGTTGCCTGCCTAACTTTGTCTTCTTAAGCAAACAATTTTTTAGATGGTATCCCTATGCATTCGTCTGTGGTTTGCGGATTATGTTGATGCTCTTCCATGGACATTGAAGATCCTTAAGATGCAAGAATTTAGGATTCATATCGGGTGAAGGCAGAGACCACTACCGATACTTGCTGTTGCGTCCAACTACTCCATCTCAATTATGGCTGTAAGTAGAGTTGCTTCATCTAGCTGGAATCATTGTAGATTTCTAATTATCCAACAACGTGCCCCAAGCATTTCTAAACCTGTTATTCAGCACATCACAGTGGAATTCTTTTATGATAGCCCAGCCATGTACTTCCTCATTCTAGTTTTTGAGTCTAAACGGCCCTGATGTGTTTTGAAATAGACTCATCACAAGCTGTGCATTCAATCTAAAGCAAGGGCTTCTGATACGTGAAGGTCACCTGCTGTTTATCTGCCTCATAGCAAATCGATTATTTATCAGACTGAGAGGGGCGGACAGTAAGAAATGTGAAGCCAAAGAGAATTATAGCGTAGCTCTCTCCGGATTTAAGTTTTTCTCTCCTTTTTGGAACATGCTGTCCAATAATAGTTTAATTCAGCTTAAGAAATGAAATCCTTAGTTTTAATAGTTTTTAAAATTCCATTTCAGGTCTTAGAAATGAAAGATTTATTAATTTTTCATTTCTATAGCAAAATGCTTACAGCGTCATGGGCTACAAGTATTTACGACACTTTGTATTACAGCTAAAAATCTACGATCTATACGAGGCAGCATACTTGCAAAACTTTGAAATTGCTAGGCAGTAAATGTAACTGAGACATATTCGTGCAGAACTGCAGGCTGTGAATACATTAAACGAAAAATTATCTCGTTTGTGAGAGTGCAGACCTATATAAAGGAAATTATTTATTACCAGTTCTCATATGTGCCATGTATGTATCAAACCACGAGTTGAACAGAATACCCGGTTCACGACCTAGTTTAATCCCTAGTATTGGTTTTCCATGAAATCAAAGGATAGGCAGATGAGTTCCTTGGCTGGATAAGTCCAGGAGTTGTTGTTGATGACCTCTGTGTGATACATATATATTACACATAAATCTGTACATATTTGGCTAAAAAAAAAAACACTGTGTATTTGATTTTTCCAGTGATTCTCTCGAATTCGCGGATTTTGTTTATGCTGGCTTGATCATGGTCCGGTGGATGAGTTGTGCAAAGCTGAGTCTTCGAATCGGAGAACTGAGAGTCGTTTCTACTATTGCCATTGGTCATCCTCAGGCAATTGTTCATTATAGAGGGGCTCAGCTATTATTGAAAGCTGGCAATTACTGCTGTGGCACAAAAGCTTTTCTTTGTCAAGGTTTAAGGGCGATGTTGAGGTCAAGCAGAAGTTAGCTACAGATTTGCTGGATCGGTAACATATGGTAGATCGAGATGGAACTAAGGCCAGGCAGTTCGTTCTTGCAACTTTAGAGTTCTGTTGGTACAAATGCTTTGGTTGTTGATGGTTGGTTGGTGGATGTTGATGAGCAGTGAATCCGTGATACCGGTATGTAGTCTAAGGAATTCGATGCGTCGGTGCAGACTGGTTGTGCATTCTACCAGATGCGCTCTGGTTAGGGTTTAAGTGTCCTTGTTTTGCCTGTGCGCTTTAGTCCGCCCAAGATAAGATGGATTTTAAGCCTCCTTGAGAGTGTTTTTGTAGTCTAGCCACTCTAAACAGACACAATACTTTTGTGGTCTAGCGACTCTAAGCAGACACAATACTTTTGTGGTCTAGCCACTCTCAACAGACACAATACTTTTGTGGTCTAGCGACTCAAAGCAGATACAATACTTTTGTGGTCTAGCCACTCTAAAGAGACACAATACTTTTATCGTCTAGCCACTCTAAACAGACACAATACTTTCAGAATGCGTCAGGTAGAAGGTGTAACCATTCTGAGTCAACAATGTCGGCACGGTCTCTACGTCGCCAAACTTTTATAGTAGCTGAGCACCTCTGTAATTCAACAGCTGTTTAAGAGTGACCGAGCAAAATGGTCGGTATGAGTCACAAGCCTCCGATTCAAAGCCTCAACTTTTCACAACTCATCCACAGATCGAACCCCGGGAACTATACAGTGAAACATATTTGCATTACTACTGACCGCGTTAACTCTAACATCATATTAAGAATGGCCTGAATCGTATGAGTTGCACTAGACAATCGCATGCTCAGCTTACGATCTAACTCTCAACTAGCACGTCATCTCGATATTCGGTATGCGAATAAGCATGAACGCCTGCTCGTAAGGGGAGCACGCGCTTGCTGGCTGTGGTACCGGCAAGCATCACTGCTATGTTGTGGCAGCGTATTTACACGGCAAGTGTGATATATCCCAGACGAAATTTTGTAAATGATTCAAGACGATGTTAACCACTATGCATAAAAAAAAAAAAACAAGCAGCAGCATCTGTCCAGAAACGCAAGACTTCGCCAGTAAAGTAAGAATAATTAACATCTATCTATTAAAATCTCCTTACTTTGGATGATGATGAAGGCAAAATAAGTAAAGCCGAAGACGAAGGCGATGGCGGTGCTGGCGACAGGCAGGTAATTGCCCTGCAGTAGCAGCGACCGCAGCAAATTAAATGTGTAGCTGGCAATTGTTGCCCTGCGGTTTGGTTTTCTCTTTGTTTCTTCTGCTGCACTGACAGCTGCTGCGAACTTGCTGATGGCAGCCGCGATTGGGCCAATGGAGACCATCAGCAACACCAGCGAGAGCCACACCTGCGAAACAAAAATGAAAAGTGGCACATACAATTCAAAGCAACAACTGAGAGGCTTGTGACACAAATTACAAAAATACGGTTACAATCATTCTAAGAGGTATTTGTTTATTAATATTTCCTTGATGATAAATGACATGCTTTTTGCTTGATAGATCATGGTTAAGGTAAAGTCAGCCTGACAGTTCATTCCAACTCGGAAACTAGCACGGTATGGCTCGTGCTTCAGATGCAGGCCAACTGGCCCCAGAGGAGTTCACGGCTGCAGTCTACAAAAGATCGTCAAAAGCTATAACGTATGAGACGGAAGGCTCCTATCTGACTACTTGCAGGTGCCTCCCCCCGCCCCTGCCGACCATTCCCATCGCTGGTTAGGGTTGCGATCCCTACAATAACGTCCAGACACCGAATGCGAACTAGCCGTGCCAAGCGCTACAAGAACTCACATACTTTGACAGCAGATTCGAAGCTGCGCATTCCTTGCCTGGCAGCCAACGATCTAGCATATACTGCTACAGCTATAGTTATTATTATTATTATTAAAGTATCCATGCCTTCAAACATGGCAAGGGGAATTCGCTATGACAATTCTTCATTGATGATATTTTCCTTACTAATTCACTTATGAATGATGCACTACAACAGCCAACTCAGATTTTTATAATAGTGAGTATTTTTTGCATCAATGTAACTGAGAGCACAATCCTTCTTTCCCTTCGAAGACATGCAAATAATATGGTTATTATTGACAAGTAGCCAAGCATCACTGAACATAAATTTCCGCCAAGTATTTTGTACGCACAATGATATGGCTACAGTAGAAGGAAGTTTTTACGCTTAGGCGAACTCTATTTCCTCAAAAGAAGAATGCAAGTTGGAAAACACATCTGCTGCTTTTACTGCACTCTAAAAAACCATTTACTCAATGTATATAACTTGAAATGAGAATAAATATTGTTTCCACGAAGCGAAAAATATAAATATCTTTATTGTATGGATTTAACTGTTGTCAAAACAAGAAGTGCATTCAACTTTAGGGATGAGGATTACTAATTTGGCCATCTTTTGTAACCTGATTTAATTACGCGTTCTGGTCTCCTTCAGAATGTACAAGAATCGTCAAAATCTCCCACTGGCTTAGTTTTTGTGTATCTATCTGATTAAAAAACTCGTATGGGTGTTTAAGGACGGGCATAAAATCCAAGCAATGTAGAAGCACTCCAGGAGCCCAGAGCGTTTCTCAGAAAAGCACTAGGAAAATCTAATTTAAACGCCTGCATATCACTACGGCCAAGCACTAATCCAGGAAATAAATTTCATAGCAACACGAACTGGAGCATACGACACCGACCGAGGGATGGGCTTCAGCCGCAGCATGAGTGTTGATCTCAAAGACCTTGAGGAGGATAGTCAGGAATACTACCAATGTCCCGCACTGTTGCATACGTTCTTGGCAAATGATTGCGACTGTCTCTTACCTAGAGTGAATTTGACTACTAGACAATAGTAACCATCATTTACTTTGATAGAAATGTATGCCTCCGTCCTTGGTGAAAAATGGTTTTTGAATAGTGTCAGTTTCTTCTCACCTTGACGGAAAACGGCTTGCAGATGGTCGCAACTGCAGACATTTCTACCGGAGCTCTAGACACAATAACCGAATCTTCAATGTAGTATGGAGCTGTGAAGTCCACTGCCTGCATGCGGTTGTCTGTGTATGCGTAGAAGACGGATCAGTGTTATTGCATAGACACGCTTAGAACGAATAGCTGAATAATTGCTATTATTATTAGGGCAAGAATCTTGCACCCACTTCAGTTGAACTCAAGATACGATTGATTGTAAGTCGTCGAGAAGTCCGATTCTGAATATTAGCGTCACCCTTAGAGTTTCAGACGTTATACGAGCATAGTCTCAATCCGATTACGTTTGAGATGGTGAAATCTCTTTATAGGGAAATATTTTCTATGAACTTAGCCAAATAGCATCAGCCTTACCAACGTAATTTTTCAAAAATCATTCATTCGGAAGTTCAGGTCTATAGCTAAACTCTAGCTAAAACATTACTGTCGACCAGGGGCCAAAAACTTTTTAACCCATCAACCCCTTCTGAGAATGTTCTCTTCCTCATCGACCCCCAAATAAGTTTAATGGAAAGATTTAATAAATTCTGGCATTTCCGATGTGCTGTATTTGAGACATAAATACCCGATGAAACTTAGATTTCCATTTTCGTATGACATACTCCTGGTACATTTAGACTACAGGAAAAAATATGTTCTTTAAAGTTACAACGTAGAAAAAGGATAGGAACTAATATAATGGATGCTACATGGAAGTTTGCTTGTACTCGATAACTGCAATCGCAACTGTTATATAATGCGTAAAACAAAATTTTCATTGAAAAAATCAACTTGAATTTTACCGGATACATACTTTTTAAGAAGTGGCATTTGGCGACTAATATAAAATACAATAAAAATATATAAAATACATTTTTCTGAAAATAGTAAACAAAAAATAGCTAACGTGGAAAAACGTTCTGTTCAACCTCCTTGGCAACTACATTGCGTACAGTCCCGTACATCTGGGGACTGTAGATGATGTATGCATGTAATTAAAATTTTTCATGAATATCGGTAAATTGTTACTATTACCTCCACTCAAATCCATTATTTTTGTTGGCACATTTAGGAGAAACAATGCATTCTAAAACTTTTTCATGAATAACGTTTTTGTCGGAAATGCTTTGCTTTCGAGATATTTCACTTTGAAGTTCCCATTGTTTTTTCTATGGAAAAAAATAGCCGGCGGTATCATAGGCCTTCTAGCGATCCCATAGGAGCCAAACCAAACCTAACAAAACTTAACCTAGCCTACCTAACCTAGCCTTACCTAACCTAACCCATAAACCTACAAAAAGAGGTTTTCTATTACTCTATGCGAATGTGTTTATTTTCTTTCACTGAAAAACGATGGGAACTTCAAAGCCAAATATCTCGGAAACGAAGCATTTTCGACAAAAACGTTGTCCTAGGAAATAAGTTTTAGAATACCTTATTTTACCAAAATATGTCAACAAATATACTGGATTTGCGTGGAAGTAATAGTAAAGAAATACCTATCTATTATTACCTATCTATTATTATTTAGGACTAGGACCTAGTAAGTTTAATTGATCTTTTTCATTATGGAGTGACCTATTATTAGCAGCGTGTGCTATTCGACCCTTAGAAATCTCTCCATGTCTCAGTAGAACAATAAATTTTAGTGGGAGCAGAAGCAACAAATTTAGTACCCAAACCGTGGAGGCTTAAGGCATATATTTACTCACGAGATATGGTGAGCTGGTCAGCCCCAATATGCGCCTCCCGTCGTGCTGTAGCTCCTATGATGCCCGTCACTCCGCCATCTGCTGAGTATCCGCCGAACTTCTTATCTTCAGCTTGCTGCACTGTGAACCTTTCAGAGATACGCATGATTTGGTTTTATTAAACTAGAGTGTACTTTTCAAGCGATATTATATATATATTTTAGCTTTCATAAGCCTTGTATCACTTGACTGCAGTGAAATACAGTAGTATGATTTTGCTGTCACTATGGGCTTTCTGACTTTTTTTTATTATGAAAGCTGTATTAATAAGTGGATAAATATTAATAAATATTAATAAGCGGACTAAATTTTTTATTCTCACTGTGCCACAGCAAAATATACTCTGTAGTTAATGATTTTGAAGCGGAAGAAATCGTCAACAAGTAGTTTATTAGTTTTAATTCAATCAATGATATAAATGCTTTTACTAAAACACTTTTTGGTCACACTCACAATTAATTTCACACCACAGTTTCTTCTGTACCTAGTGTCATTTTCAATTAATCAATTTTTAATTCAGTAAAAAATTAAAATTCATCTCTCACATGATCACAACTGTTTATGCGATGCTTCAACTTGCTAAGGAAGAATTAGCCATTTGTTGAATTATTGTAAAATAGACTATATAGTTAGGCCGGCTATCAAAGAAGACGGCAAGGGAGTTACCCAGAGGGCGCTTCATTGTTCATACGAGTGGAAATGACCTTGTGATACAACGACAGTCGGACCACGGCCACCTCATGGACGTAGTTCTGCCATCAGAGCAAATTTAACGCCGGTTGTCTAAAAGATATGGAACTGTAACTGCGGTTAACGTTTCCTTTTCCTAATGAGAAAAAATCTCACAATCATTAAAGTCACATCTTATTATAGCAGGGGAATTAACTCACATCTCACTGGAATATAAAATGCAATATCCACAAAATAAAAAAAGACCGATTTGTATTAATCTGTTTGTGTATCCGTCTATTTTCTGCCACTCTTTAGGAAAACAGACAAGCGAAGATTATGCCAGGTCATGTTTTCGTTGAAAATGGTTGGCGGAATGTAGTCCACGTTGCAAATGATGACAAACGTGTGAAGATTAAGCTTATACTTGAATGCACTTCTTGCATTGCCAACGTTGAAATACAATCAGCGAAGATATTTGTACAGCCTCTCTTAACACCTTTATGTAAGCTGATTTGAACTCTCTTCTGAGTTTTCTCACATCCAAACTCCAGCTGCTCTGAGTCCACACCACAGTTCATTTACAGAAGATAGTAATGTCAAATTGAAGTGTGTGCGCTGCACCCCTGAATTTTTAGGTTTGTGACATCACAATTGCGTCACCCCCGCCACTGTTGCAGTGAGGAATCTTTAATATTTCCACAGTGGCGTGACGTAATTTGGAAGTCACAAATCTCGAAATTTAGGAGCGAAGCTCATTCACCCAAATTTGACACAACTATCTTCTGTAAGTGAACTGTGGTGCACACTTAAGCTTAAATTGAGTGCATGATCAACTGAGCACAGCGTAAGATATTCTGCAACGTGCCACACGCTGGTAAAGAACACGAGGATTTCTCGGCAGAAAACACTTATCTCCCATTTGATTTGCTCTTTTGACGAAACAACTCTTCGCATGAGCAAGTATCTAAGACTTTTATGATATCATCAAGTATCTTGGATACCGAGCTTAATTTATAATAGGAGTGATGCTCGACGGCGGGCTGAAAAAGAACTGCTTCTCAGGGTATTATAAAAAAAAGGTTTGCGTTATTCTGCAGAATTTAGTTTTAGAATGCCACAGGGATTCCTCGGCTTGCGTGAATTCAACTGCTCAAAATTCAACTTGCGTGAGCTTATTAATGACTGCTCAAGCTGTATTCTCGACTTGTGTGGTTATGCCATAAGAAAGTGTTTAATCAATTGAATAAGTATTTCTTTTTGTTATTTGTATTCGGAGAAGGCAGTCACTAATAAAAGTTTTTCGGTTTCAAATAGAAACAAAGTTCTTTCAATACCTCTTTCCAGTGTTTCTTTAATGTATCAAAATTGAGCAGTTATCCCAGAACTGATTTTTAGAAAACAACAATGTCTGATACTCGAATTTCGAATTGCGCGTCCCCAATTACACGAGCGTCCCCCAAATTATAGCGCGTCCCCCAATTACGCAAGCCGAAGAATGCCTGTATTCTCTTATGTTCCTTCACTTTGGAAGGTGAAGTGAGTGCATCCTACGTAAGCAAATTATAAACACAAAATTATCATTAATAGAGAGGCATATTCACATTTTCTCTGCCGCCATTTTTACTGCCGGATACGCTGGGTAGTAGTTAATACTTTATAATGCAGCTGCATGCCAAAAATCACGGCAAAACACATCCCTCGGCACCTCTCCAGCATTCTTACATGAGGTCATGATTCTCTGATAATTCTTGGAAGATGGACGGGGCCCACTGAGGCTGCTGCTTGACCTGCCTATCAAGTTCATAAATATCAAAGCTGCCAGTCCCGTGCCGGAGAGCAGACATTTTTTTTATTTCTAGGGCAGCTGCAACTGCTGTCCAGGTAGGTATCTCTGATCGTAAAAAACTTTAAAAAACATATCAAGGAAACTGTGATCAGTCGATAACTCATGTCACAATCGTCCCGAGATGGAGTGAAGCATAGATATGTAGGTCTAGATGCTTCTGAACTAGACGTTTATCACCCGCAAGCGAACCCAAGAGCGGTAATAATGTTTTCGTTGAAGTATATATGTATACATTTGTCTGTCCACCCAGAAAGAGGGAGAAAGAGTTGAGCAGTGTTCGTAATTTTTTGCAATGAGCCTGGTGGGTTGACCTTGATGTGAAAAATACCAAAACTCTCGAGTAAAAACTACGGCGTTGAAATTTTTTCCTCACCGCGGGTGATGGTCTTAAGCGTATAAACTTGAGCCCTCTAGGGTAAAACAGGCTGGGCAGGAAATATATATAATTTATGTATATATTTCCTGCCCATTTGTTTACATTGAGTTTATTGTTTTGATGCTCATAAGATCAACTGATTTTCCATTGTATTTGTGCTGACACAGAGATCATTTCACATGTTATATTAACAGTCACACTAAATGCAATTTGTAGCATCATATTCTAAAGATATTGCAAAAGAGAAACTGATGCAGTATTAATGAGTTCTTTATTGTAACTACTTCCTGCAAAGTACCGAAAAAAATTTCAAAGCTACCACCTATTTTAGAGGAATGGTAGCCACCTATGCAATATAAATAAAATTTGCTTAGGTATATTTAATAAACTAGCTTAGAAGATATGATTGGCAGGCTGCGCCAGATAGTGGCAGCAGAAAAAGAGTTTTGCATACTCATGTATATTACTAATATAAAGTTGAGATAGTTACCCCATAACAGCTTACAAACAGATAAATATCTAGATTTAGTTATTTATAATAAACAACAAATTTGCCGCCAGTAAAAGCTGTGTTTTTAACTTACGTGAAATTAAAATGGTCACCCATTATTTTCAAGATTTCGATGTCGACTCCCTCAAAATAGGTGGAATTGTTGGCCTCTAATATTCGTTTGGTGAAGACACCGCCGCTGTTGCTGCACACTGACAGATTCCTGCCAGACAAGTGACAGTTTTGTGCATCTGCACGGTCTCGGAATAAACTGTAGGGTTTCTCACTCCCGTTTCTTGGATTAGGATTTAATGCAGCGGCTACAGATGTCGGCTGAGATGGAAGAGGAGAGTCGCTGTAGCCATCAGACACAGAGATTCTTTCGTGGTGCATTCCGATGGCTGATGAAATGTTGGAGCCAATGTCAACAAATCTGAAAATTAAAAATATCGATATCTCATACAATGATGTTTGTACAGCATACAGAAATTTTCTTCATGTTTGTCCATCGTCATGAGTCTCAATTGGATTATACACTGCATGCTCAATCAATATCGATTTACTTTTTTTCTATTTATCTGTTTATCTTTGCTGGCAAACTTGTACATTTCCACCACGCTGGAAGGGTTCTACGGCTACAATCATCTGGAAGGAGAAATTTCTGAAGCGCGTGGTTGAAGTAACGGAACTTTAGAGCCACTAGAACTGGATCTAGGGTCACCGGGTCTATATTATAACAAACGGTGTTGATAACAAGAGGTCCTGACTGCGGAATAAAAAGGTGAACCAGGCTGCACATAAAAGCGGTTTATTTTATTTGTATATAACAAGCGTTTCAGAAGGCGGCAAATCCATCATCAGTCCTGAAAAATGAAGACAATAAAAGCAAGAAGGAAAGCATTCTCTAGAACGATCATATGGATGTATTCCAAAACACTCGAAAGAAATCAGTACTATATAATAATTCACGTCGTGTTTTTATTTATTTATTTATATATTTATATCTTTCCTGTCACGCTCTATGGGAGTAAGATAGGAGAAAATTCAGATTTCAAAATGTAGAAAAAAAAAGTGGGGTACCTTGCAGTCTTTTTCTTCGGCGAAAGAAAAAGTTGGGTACCTTGCAAATATAGAACTAATAAGATAGAAGAAATTCAGATTTCAAAAGGCGAAAAAAAAAAAGTTGGGTACCTTGGCATCTTTTTCTTCAGTATTAGATAGGGGAAAAATGAGGAAGCCCAAAAGACGGCGGGGTTTTGGTGAAGTGTTAATTTTTTGCCGTCATTTATAATGACGGCACGGGCCACTAGTAAGAAATAAAAACCATAGTAACAATAGCCTAAGAACTATGAAGAGCACTCACGGTTGCCAATATTAAGGTTAGATTTTCCTTGTGAATCAAAATGGACTTCAATAATATAAGTTCTTGCCAGACGCTTGTGCTAACGATTATACTGGTAGTAAAATTTTTGCATCTAATTCGATGGTTTTTACTAAAACTATGATTTCTAATGTTTCAGTTAGATGATGCCGTAACTTATTACCTGGTTACGCAGACTTACTTCATTTAAGATTACAAAGCAGAAACCTCGACCGTGAGCCGTGCAAACCTTTTAGTTGAAGTCTTCCCTCAAATTTCTCCAGTACTTCGTTACCGCAATATATGGCAGCAAAAGTACATATGTTCTTCCTTTAAGTTGCGTCACCCTACGGACGCTTTCATTCGTTCTCATGTTTCGCACATAGATGAATGTTGCCTGTATGAGTCAGCTGCCGGCTGCCGCACCCTAACAAACTTCTCCGCCGCCCCAGAAGGTAAGTATAGCTCTATATTACCTCCGTGACTATGAAAGAGTTTGAGATTGTCGTTCAATCTTTGCAAAATTAAATCACTAGTTGCGGCGATAAGTAGACATACCACAGGACAACATATTTATTGTCTTTAACTTATTTCCAGACCCGTATCTTAACTACCAACTATGAAAATATATGGATTTAAAGGCGAACAACTTATCCATGACCTGCTAGTAGCAGCAGATTTAAACTGGCTCCCGTTGTTTCCTCCTGAGACCGTATCAAGGACGGCATATTTCCCTCTATCTCACACTGAAAATCTAATGCCGAGGACACACAAAGCATTCGCTCGGAAGCGAGGAAATACAATTCGTCGTCTTGAAATACAATTAAATGAGATAGCATAGATACGGTGTCAAAAACGGCAAGCGAGCTGCGCATCCTCGCATCACGTTATCCTTATGAAAGTATAATGTCATATCGGCATTACGTGCACACGAATGGATGAAAAGATGGTCGTAGTTATGGGGCCACGAGGAGAATAATATTTTATCAAATAGTCTTACCACTAGGTACAATAGAACTTACCTCATAGTGCCATTTTTCAGAGGCTGGGCTTTCTTTATAATTTGTTGTCCGGTGACGTTAACGAATGTCAGTATCACCTGTAAAAAAAAAACAATCAGTAATTACCTGCGCTAAGGATATGTTTTTACCGAAGTTTGTTTGTCTGTCCGTTTTTTTTGGGTGCCTGCCATTCTTGTCTATCTCTCACCAAGCCAACTACAAAAAAAATTATGGACGAATTTTGAAATTTTAAGGGAGTGCTAGGTATGTTAGGAGGAACAGATGATCAACTTTCCTTGAAGATCGGTCTACTAATTGCTTGCTTGTCTACTTGTTTTTGTTGGCAGCCTAACTCAACAAGTTATCTACTGCACTTCAAGAAATTTGCAGGAATTTTAGGAATGTTAAGAAATGGCCAAATGCTGGTGATAACCAGAAAGACAATTTAGATTCAGGACTATGAGACCATGGAGTTTGAATTTTTTCGTTAACATCTTGTTGCTAGGCGGTTGTATGCGCTCTCAGAGTGCTTCTGAAGGTACTTACATTTTCTCGCTGAATTACGGAGACTTGAGCTTTTCCTTGACAGTATCGGGAAAAAACTCCTCACTGTAACCGAAAAGTTGCGTCGTGTTCACCACACAGACGCTTGCAAAGCGAAAACTGGTAGGTAGGTACAGTGTTTATAAGCGACAGTGTCAGTCTGCAGCTGTGTGCCCGTTAGCTGTTCGAGCTCAGTGCGTATCCCACTGTTGTTGCTTGAAGCGGTGCTGCACTGCAGGCTGTGGGTTTCCTCTAGGAATCTGTTGTAAACTAGTATTTATGTGGATATCTATTTATTAATAAAAAGTATTTAACTTCTTTACGACTTAAAGGGGGTTTTGAAGAAGGCAGTTCATGGTTAATACGGTCAGTCCTTAACATGCTGGTTTCACGATTTTCGATTTTTTTGTCGCGTTCAAAAGCTCATTTTATTTCTCGTACAGGTTTCCTGATCTCAGCGAAAATGGGCTTCAATGCACAAAGCAGAAAAAAAAAATCTTCGGGTCAGGTAGTTATGAGTAAGTTATGACTGATAGTTACCCAGTGCGGCTGTAATCATAGATTTTAAATACCAGCTCACCCGTACGCTCTCAGTCAGAACCGGTTCCAGCTGTTCACTGTAGTCGGAATCTACAATCAGCAGCCACTGCGCAGACGAGCTCTCTAGAAATTTCTCGTACACCTGAAAATGACAAGGTATATATTATAGGCTATTATGTATATTATAGGTTGTTGTATATATAATAGGTTATTGTATATATTATAGGTTATTATATATATTATAGGTTATTGTATATATAATAGGTTATTGTATATATTATAGGTTATTGTATATATTAATGGTTATTGTATATATTATAGGTTATTGTATATATTATAGCTTATTATTCTTAAATATTTAGTTCTTGTCACTTGTTTGCTTGGAATTTTTTAAATTATCTACTGGTTTATGTTAATTTGTGTATTTCTTCATGAGGATAAAATAGTTGCAGTTTGGTTTATTTTAAAGGAAATTAAGCTTAATTGAAACTGCTGAACTTACGTTAAGTATGTAATTTTGAACTTTAACTACTGTACAACGTATTTAGCAGGAGTTCCAGCTGTAGAATAAAGTTTTCGGTTGTTTTTACTTGAGCTGATGTTGTATAAACTCTTGGGCGTGATTAGAAATTCACTACAGACCATAATTTTTAACTCAATTGAAGTTATATCAACCTGGGGGAGAAAAATGAAATTACAAACAATAGTAACAGCACAATTTTAATTAGAGGCGGATCGATGTATAGTAACATACAGTATAATAAGTATGATCTGTGCTCATTGTACTAACATTGTGCTCATCTTAAGTAAAATGGACAAATTACTGAAAAGGTGGACTATCGAAGGACCTAATCATCGACAAACTAGATCTCTAATTCCTACTCTAATCTAAGAGGAATAAGATTAGCGTACTTTCGTGAAGAGATTCAGCAAAACATTCTCTGAGCACAGGGTCACTATGGTGAAGAGCTTCAGCTTGTATCTGTACTCCCGAAGCCACGATGTTATGTCATCGGCATCACAAGGTAGCAACGTCGTCGTCAAGTGCAACTGCGAAATTCCTTGCAGGAAAGGTGACATATCTGCCAGAAAAATAGAATCAAACATGATTATGTTTTATGGAAAAACAGCTGAAACAGTCGATAGATGTCAAACCCTAACGTATTAGTGCTATGCCTGAAGCGGAGCTATATAATAATCACAGTTTTTTTTTTCGCACCGATTGTCTAAACATTGTCACAAGCGAAATGAAATCTCTATTTTGCGGTAGTTGGGAGCTCTATAAAGAAAAAGCAATGCGTTTACCAAGGGGGAATTTTCTATTTATTTCAGAAAATGATCAAGCTGCAGCAATAGGGGATGCATTGTATCGTCTCCTACGTATTTCAGAGCACGATCAAGCTGTATCAATGGGTGATGCGTTTTATCCTCTTTGTTGTAGAATCTCAGCTTAATTCGTGATCACTTAACTGGCGATAATACATACTTTTAGCATCTTTTTTTTTTGTCAGTCGGTCTATGAGCATTTATATTTCTTGTGCTCTCTTGTCTACGTAGAACAGTATAAGATGAAATTGAATGCTGGAATCAACAGCCGCAAGTGAGGATAATATTTATGAGCAGCGGTAGAGTAATTCATGGTGGACATGGTGCATAGTAAAACTATCAACATACACTACATAGGCAGATACTTTAATTGATTTCAAGTAAAAGAAGGTAGAGCAGAAAGACCCTAAAAAGGCCTCATTTTCATAGGTTAGCGGCATCTTTCATTCCTAGCTCCTTTTTATTACCTCAATGAAGGAGGTTATGTTTTCGCGGGGATTGTCTGTCGGTTATTTTGTCTGCCTATCAAGATAACTCAAAAATTTATGGACCGATTTGGACATAATTTACAGGTATTGTAAAATTTGTTAGGATGCTCAGATAGTTACCTTTTGGTGAAGATCCATTCATCCGTTTGTTTAATTGTCTGCCTCATTTTTCTCAATGCTATAACTGAAAATGTTATGAGCGGATTTTATGAAATTTACATCAGTTTTTAGGTATATCACGAACAGTAAATGACCAAATTTTTGTATTAATCCGTTTGTTCGTTCGTTTTTGACTGTTTTTAGTTTTATGATTGTTAGCATTATAATTCAAAGAATAACGAATGGATCTTTATTCTAGTTGTCAGTAATGTTAAAAGACATAAATGATTCAATTTTGGGGCAGATCGGTCAGTTCCTTTGTATGTTTGACTCATGTTTGTTATAATGTTTGTTAGCAGCATAACTCAAAAAGTTACGAGCATATCTTCAAGAAAACTGCCTAACTGTGTTTACTATCAAAACGCACAAATGATTAGATTTTGGAGTTTATACAAAGAAAATCATGGTTTCAGAGCCAAGTTGATATTTCGTCACCGTTCCCTCGCTTGTCGGAGGTATGCGTTCTCAGAGTGCTCTAGTTTAGAATGTTTTTTCTTCAAACTAAAATTAGTGAATGCATTCGACGCTTACAGAAGAGACTGAAGTGATAATTTGTGTGGAATAAGTTTGCATTTTTTGATGCGACGGAACACACAGCTCATAAAAACTAGTATAGACTGCATTTTTTCAGTATTTTTCAGATAAAATTTAGCGATAATGATCTCGTGACTATTGAGTGCCTGCATTAAATGATGCGCTGGTAGCCATGATACCGGTGCGATTAAAATATCTCAGCCGTGACCTGAGACAATGATGACGCGTGCGTCACAAGGATCTCGAACGGTCAATTTATGGTGAGCTTGGACGGAGTGTATCTGCGTCTCCCTTTGTCTGTGGTGCAGACTGGGACTATTTTTAGTACAGACCGAGAAGAATTCACTCAAAGTTGCGAGTTTTTCTTCCATTTCTCAAATTTAACGTCATAATTGCATGGCTAAAGTGCGCTCCAAAATGTATACATGCATGCTACGGTTATCACCGCATTGTATAGCGTAGTCACGACTACGGGATGCATGCGTTTTATTCGAAGGTGCATTTTTTTATGTTGGTGATAGTTACTTTTTTCGTAGCACCCTAGGCGAACTTTGCTCCATTAAGCCCCGTCCAGACTACGGCATAAATGTGTCCACACTGTTAGCTTTTTGCAGATCGCCGCGAGTTTTCTACGTCAAAATCGCCAAAATCGTTATCGTATGTTTCCAACTTGAAAGATATGTTCGCACGAATTGGACTGCGAATAAAGCGTGTTCACCCTGAAGTACTTTGTTCCCTTCGAGCCAAAAGAATAAATTAAGCGTTCTATTTATACCATTTTTTTCGTTTCTTTATAGACATTTTAAAAGCCCAACGCTTCTTTGAGTTGCAAATTAATGCAATTTTGACAACAAAGACGCGGCTTTATGACAGGTGCGACACCCCTGAAGCAAACTGAGTTGACGGTACACAATATATGGACGTTTTTTTGGAACTACAGTTGTGTTTTAGAGACAAAATAAAAATAAAATGTGCGAGCATTTTTCACTTTGCATGGGGACAGAAAATTGTCGAGTAACTCCACCTTAAAAATTTACTTACCTGACAGTCGTGTTACACTTGCTCTGAAAGCCAGTCGTTTGAATATGTTCCTATTACTTCGACAACACTACTGCGTTTTTATTTTTCTATTTACCTTGGTGACAGAGAGACAGACAAGCAGGCAAACTCGACGAAAACAAAACCTTCTTGGCTGAGGTAATAGTAGAGAAAATACTGAAGAATATGAAGAGAAGCACAAAGTAGAAATTTGGTTACCCACGACGTACGTTTCGCTGTCCTCAGCTCATCAGGTGGGAGGGTCGAAGATGGTCGTCGAAATTGAAAGCGTTAAATTTTGTAGAAATTTCGGCAGACAACATCAGAACGAAACACGAATTTGTTCATTCTTAAACTGCGGGGCTAGAGAAGAAGCCTTTAAGGTGCTATACTGGTATAGATCTAGAATCCTAAATGGTTTTATTGAAAGAAATAAAGTATGGAACTAGAGCACTCTGAGATTGCATATCTCCGCCAAGCGAGGCAACGGTCGCAAAAAATTTAAATTGGCTCTGAAACTATGATTTTCTTTGTATCAACTTCAAAATCTAATCAATGGTGCTTGCCGAAATTTCTACAAAATTTAACGCTTTCAATTTCGACGACCATCTTCGACCCTCCCACCTGATGAGCTGAGGACAGAGAAACGTACGTCGTGGGTAACCAAATTTCTACTTTGTGCTTCTCTTCATATTCTTCAGCATTTGTTAAAATGCCATCTCAAGTAGAGAAAATAAAAATGGTGATAATAATAGTATTTATAATGTAAATAATGACAATAATTATAACAATAATATTATTAATAGAGATTTTAGAGAACCGGTCTGACTATAACAGTTTTCTGAG
>LQNS02278159.1:1160747-1172349 GCA_001587735.2 Parhyale hawaiensis | reverse complement strand
GAGTTTCAATAGGTGGCACATCTGCATGGTAGACTCCATAATAGTTACGAATCCTACAGCTGGCGTAAACACAACAAAATTTAGTCCAAAATTCGACTTGGAAGTGCAAATGCAAATATAGATTTCTCGCAACGTTGAAGATCGGCAGGAAAATACAATGCTTGTCGAAAAGGAGAAGCAATGCATCCTCACAGCAGAACTTGAGTAGCTCGAAACCAATCGTTGAAGTTGTCTTCTTACAATTATCAAGAGCATAGAATTTAGATGCGATGGTCGGTATAACGAAGAGCTTCTAACATCTCAAGATACCGACCATCGCACCACAATGCACCACCTTATTCCCTACCAACGTTGAAATCTAAACACACATCTAATCTAAAGCTTCTCTAAGCAGTGTCATGAAGTTTGACTGTTATTTTCTCTTTACTTCAAAACTTTACTTGCTCTCAGTTCACCATGTGCAAATTGAGTTAATGATCAACGAATCATATGGGAAGCAATTTTTCAGGACGCAGTTGACAGAGCAATAATTTCTTTAGAACTATAGTTGCCTTCCTCTGGCGAGGGAACTTTTCACTTGAATGTAAATATTCTGCTCTACTAAAGTTGTATCATTGTGTGTACAGGATACACGATAGAAATTTAAATTCGCTGATGCTTTAGTGATTGCTAATGAAAACTTTTTTCGCGTGCCATCTGAGGGAAGAAGCGATTGCGCTGCCGACCTAAAATGAAGCAGAAAACACACATCCCCTATGGTAATTTTAGTTGCTAGTTGTAGTGCACCATAGTACAACCTTTATAAGCGTAGCCATAATTTAGACATCAAGGGTACTTTAGTAATTTTAGAATTTGCAGTTTATTTTAAATAAAATGTGAAAAACTTTTGAAACAGGAGGGGCAAACGAATACAAAGCTAGTCCTAACAGTTGCAACCCGTTCACAAACAAATGAGATGTTGTAGCAATGATACGCAAAAAATCTCTCTAATTTTTTTTCTTGATTGAAGTTGTTATACTCCATTTTCGACATGGGATATTGTTGCAGCTTATGTGCTTGATAATGGTTGCGCACAAGTCTTGCCATAATAAGGAACTCCTTTTGCCGATCGTCCGAAGCCGTCCAAAATTGCTCATTCCCAAGCTGATGACATTCATTTAATAAATTTTGTTAAAATGTGTTCCTTTCAGTTAAAAACGACACTTCATTCATGTATCCAAGATACGGTGCAACAATCGGCCAAACCCGGGGGCAGCTTGATGATGTATCTGAGCTTTTCTGCACGAAGCTGTTCGTCAATGTAAAGCCTTCTGTAGACGACAGTCTTTTGTCCGGTGTCTTTACTTCATAACTTGCAGATATTTTATCCTGCCAATGTAAGCACAATTGTGTGTCTACCGAGAGCTTCCAACACAAAATGTTAGTCATCACGTCCGCTGTCTTAGGAAGTGTCACCATTTAGTATAGCTGCATATGTCTTTTCAAAGTCTGACTCAGAAAGTAGCGCACTTTTTTGTTATTTACACAGACACGCTGTGAAGTGACAACGCATGACAAAAGACTATCGTCTGCAGCCGGCTTTGAGGTGACTCCGGGAACTTGACTATAAAGATCCGAGCTTACAAGCAGAATATATATTTGCGATAGAGAAGTTCTCTAAAGAGTAGATAAAAGGGAAGAAAACGTGGGGTTCGGCAATTAGTGGATGACGCGGCTGCATTGGTTATTCTTTTATGCGATTATTTTCCCTCAACCTTTATCTTATTCACTTCTTTGTCAACATTGTCAGTCTCATTTAAGCTCACTTTCTCGTTCACCTTATCTTGCTAAATGTCATACAACAACAACAACTGTCCAGTGCAATTTGTTTATTTCTCCTCTTGCCTCCTTCAGAATCACAGTGCAGCACCATATAGATACTGGAAGTTCCTCTCTCCCTTCCATGGTATCTACTCGTAAACATCGAAATCACTTACAAATATGTTTGGATACAGTTGTAATACGCGCAGCTACTATAGAAATAAGAAAATCTCAAGTTTTAATTCGAGATGGAGGCATTCGGTTCACGGCAAATGAAAGTCTAAAGTACGAAACGTTGCGCATTTTTGGAAGAACAGTTTCACTGACCGCCGTGACTACAGCATAGGGTGTCGATATACGTTCACTGTATTAAAATATTCTATGTAATTCACCCAACTTTGAGAACGACTTTCGAAACTGTACAGTTGGCCCCTTCAACAGTGGTAAAACTGCACATGCCTCTCTGATTTTAAGTAACTTTTTAGCCAGGGTGATATTAGGCCCACAAAAGCCATACCACATTAACGTAAATTTAAGAGTATGTCGGAGGAAACTTTACGTGGTGTTTCAACACGTGAGTGGATTGGGCGTTAGTTAACTCATAATTCAGTGTGTCAGATAAAAATTAGTTATATATACAGAACAATATATACTTTTAAGGTGACCTAATGACTTGTGAAGATATTTGGAAGTCTAATGGCTCTATTACCCCATACAAGATTTCACCTTATTTTGATACATGTATAGCAACTGGTCTACGTGCGTCGCAGTCTTTCATATAAAAATTAGGAAAGGACTACATTACAAGATTGTGCAGGCTTACAAGCTAGTGACCAAATCTTCCTATTGTCGGTGTATTGGCTACCAGGAGCAGCGCTGTCTTCAGAAAACACCAGAAAATAACGAAACTTCGTTTCTATCACTTTTTTCGTGGTTGTGTTGCAGGAATATTTTCCCCTTTTCCTTCGCTGATCTACTGGATTTGCGCAGCATACGCCCAAAAGTAAAATATATTCAGTGGAAGTACATGCTAGTTTCCAAGCTACCAAGTAAAGGTAAGTCAGTCTTCTTGAAGTCTTTTGATTTTAAAAGTATGGTGAGGCAGCGGTCGTCTGATATCTTTGAGCAGATGAATTATCGTTTCACTTCTCTTTCACCCCGGCGCGAAGAGAAAAACAAACAATCAACAAAACTGTGCTTCAATATCATATGGGATTTATATGAGATACGCTGCAACATAAATGTTTTCAGCTTGAAATCAAGATAAAACTAGAGCACTCTGAGAGCGCATACTACCGCCAAGCAAGGCAACGGTAACGAAAAAATCAAATTGATTGTGAAAATGTTTTTCCTTTTATCAATACCAAAGTCTAATCACGTATGCCTTTTGATAGTATTAACAGTTTCTGCAATTTTCTTGAGTATCCGTTCATAACTTTCTCAGTTCTGCTGGTAACAAACATTATGACAAACATAAGTCAACCACACAAACGAACCAACCGATCATCATCAAAATTTAAATAATTTATGTCATTTAACATTACTAACAATTCTGTGAATTGTGTAACATGCAAAAAATCAAACACATGCAGCGTCGAACGAACAGATTATGACAAAATGTAGTCATTTGCTCTTCGTATTATACTTAACAATTCATGTAAATTTCACGAAAATCCATCGATAACTTTTGAGATGGTACTAAGAAAAATAGGCAGACAAACAAACAGATGAACGGATTTTCACCAAAAGTTCATCACTTGTTACTGCTGACATGCCTAACCATCCCTGTAAATTTCGTAGAGATTCGTCCATAACATTTTGATTAATCTTGGTGACAAACAGACAGAATAACAGACAAACAAAATAACAGACAGACAAACACGACAAAAACATTACAAAAAATTAGTTGAACTTTATCGTTACTTTACTCTATATATTGTCACTTTACTCTACGTAGCTCTATAAATATTGTTGCTTTACGTAGCTTTATATTTTGTTACTTTACACTACGTAGCTCTATAATTTTAAACGATTTTCGTGATTTTTGCATTGAGATAGTAATGGTAATTAGCTAGCTGTTGTTCGGAGACAATGGGATTTAAATTTTAGTTCACCAGCTGCCTGTGGTGCTGTATTTCGATAGATGGCACCCAATGACAAACTTTGCCTATTTAAAAATTTAAAAAGTTCTTTGTACAATAGCATCTTCCCCATTTATTAATGAGCGAGGAATATTAATGGATCCTCAAAAGTCGTTATCGGGTTTTCAAGGAATTGCTAGTGCAATAAATTTGTGACCTCACACTATAATATTTACGAGGAGGTTTGGCTAGCAAATACTAGTTCATCATTGACACTTCGCTAGAAATATTTTGCCCTCTTTTCAGTAATAGCAAGCAAAAGTATAATTTTCGTATAACTTTCAGAGCTAGCTGATTTCTATGGATTCTTTTCCGGTTCTTCCAGCATCAAAATTACGAAATATTCCTTTTACTCGGTACCACCCAACATCCTTCTCCGAGGATTTTTTAAAGATGCCCTTGCTATGAGAAATGCAGATACTATTTGGCAATTATAAAGTTAAGTAACTCGAACTAATTTTTGAACCGCTATTTCGATTACAAGAACAAAAAACGCAAGCGTGCATCCCACGCCGAGGATGGCAAACGCGCCAGTCATGTGCTCCATCGAAATTTGTCGAGTTTCCTT
This sequence comes from Parhyale hawaiensis, assembly GCA_001587735.2. NCBI lineage: Eukaryota > Metazoa > Arthropoda > Malacostraca > Amphipoda > Hyalidae > Parhyale > Parhyale hawaiensis. The sequence goes on along the minus strand of LQNS02278159.1, from coordinate 1,167,840 downwards.
TTGTTCCTTTGTCTTTGGTATGGAAATTTGATGATTGGAGAGTTTGTAGCCTGAGAGTTTGTTGAGTTCTTCGTATACGAGGTGATTGATTATCCCAGTGTCCACCAGGCGGTGAATTCTGCAAAATGAAACCGTGGTTAAAGTGTCGAATTTAGCCATAAATATTGAGCACAATTCTACGATAAAAATATATTCTAGATATACGAATTATTAAACACAAACGAGCGATGTGCAATGATGTAAAGCAATGTGTAAAAACATCAGAATAATTTAGCATAACTATGTACAGTGGTGAGTTTTCAGTAACTTATTATGAACCCAATTCAATATACAGTAGCTTAGTGCTCAAAATTCGGCACTATACATTAAGTGAAATTGGACTAAAAGTAATTGACAGCAATCTGTTTTGAGTAATGAAAAAGAATTATGCATTAAGCAGCAAACATGATTCTGAATAAGGCAATGACAATGACTGGAACAAGTACTATGAGTAAAATTCTGCGATGAGCAGTGACCGGAATTCCAAAATATTAGGTTGAAAACTAAATTCTTGCCGATTTTTATTAACATTTTCCAGTGTAGTATAAAAGTAGACATGATGTCACCTTGACTGCACATGCGTACACCCTTACTAGGAAATGCACATGGACTGGTTGATGCCTGAGATAAGCCCTCTGGGGCCCATGGGAGTGTACGGCTGCAGTCGACCACAGACTGTTTGAGCATATAGCGTCAAAGACGGACGGCTTTTGCGACAATGGAGCGCCGATTATCCCCCCTCTGGATTAGGCTTATGCTGCTAGTGAGTAATACGCAGCATAAACGCTGATTCTGCTTTGCCAAATATCAGGACTTCCTCCCCGGCTTGGGAACAGAACTTATGTCATCGTGACATTGAACGAGCCAGCACTCTTAACCACTCAACCACTCGGGGTATAAACCGTAAACAAATATTACAACAACTTATGAATTAAAGTCACTGAACATTGCCTAACAGAATGCATCAAGAAAACAAGAAAAATATGCAGCTGAGCAATATGAAGAAACCGGGAAAAATTATTGGCATAACTTAATTCAATGTTATTTAGACGAAAGAAAAAAACAGTTCGACGTATATTACCCAAGAGAGTTCGATGTTACAAATCGCCATTGAAGAACTGCTTCGTAAATCATGCTTGACTGCTTGTATCCTGCTTATTGTAACTCTTCCATTCAGTAAATATGACTTAGGGGCAAATGGTACATGAATATACCCATCTTAGTAGAATAGAATACAAGCTGGTGGTAAACGAACCAACAGAACCATTCCCAGAGAGACACCGGACTTACGTTCCGGCCCTGTGTGAGCTATTGCCATTGTATTACCAGCTTAGTCATACTTTTGCGCTTAAATGCTATTACAGTAAATACTTATGGCTTACTGCCCGCGTAGTGTTGATTTCTTTCAATATTAAGTATAGGGTTTACCGCGTGGCCTCTGCTTCTGAAGTATAATTATGGTAATTTTAAATACCATGGTTATTTTCGATAATATTATTATGAAAGCTACACGGCTGGGCTTCTACGGACAGGTAATGAAGCTCGGATGATGCGAGAAGCAGCAAAATGAAGAAACTCTGGCCAGAAGTGTACATCATAAAGTCATTAACAGTTGACTTAAATGCCTGCAGAACCACTTTGTCAGACGCGAATCTCGACAACGAATTCCAGACCAAAACTGATTCTGGTATAAAGCGTCATTGAGCTGGCAAGTTCGGCACCTAATGTGTCTCCATTGCAAAAAGGCGGGAATCAGCTATAATAGCCGAGGTTATTAGCAGCGCTAAAAAAAAAGAATAATAATAAAGACCGTATGGCTTATACATAAGTCATCGTGTTAACTATTGTTTTGGGGTAACTAAACAAAGGTGTCACCCTCTCGCTTTTTCCGGTTTTATTGAATTGCATTTCATTGGCTTAATTAACAATTTTACGCTTAGGAATAGCTAGCGGTGTAGTGTATTTAATACATCGTAAAAACAGAATTGTATTAAGCAAACTTTCTGCATTGCCTGTTTTATTCTAATTAATAACGGTTATGTCATTGTGTACAATAGCATAATTAAATAGTGTACACACCGCTTCATGTTTTTTTTCTTCATTGACTATAACTTTGGCACTGACCTTGTATTTGGAGGCCAACTTGAGAATTTTGGGTAGGTCAACATCATCGTAGTTAGTGACCAGGCTTCTGCAGTAATGTATTCATTCTTTTCATAGAAGTTCTACATTTTTTTACAATAGCGAAATGGTTCGTTTTTTTTTTAAGGCGGAGATTATTTTTTCAAAGAAATGGCAATGAAAAATATTGATTGCTTATGACAACTCCCCAATTTTCTTCCTCAACTTGAATACCACGGCAAACACGTAAATCAAAATTACAAATACATCAGACGAAATCATTGTTCCCTTGTCTGCGTGGTAAAACATGCAAAACTTGTCAAAAGTTGAGTAGCAAAACTTCAAAACTTGGATAGAATTCTGAAAACCTTCTGTAATTATTGACTGTGCGTGAAGAATAATGTACGTCAATGTCAATATTTTCCAGCATAAGGGCTCAGAGAGTTTGACGATGAATGGCTTCGGGCTAATAACACTAGTGTTCTCAAAAGGGATTCAACTGTCAATGAAAGTTTATTAATGTACAGTCAGCTAACTCAGTTTCCAGTCGATTGGACAAACAGTGACATTTTCGTGCTGCGGTCCTATCGAGCGCAAATGAGCTAGCGTTGTGAGACACAAAGTAAACTTGGTTTGCCGAGACCTATTCAGTCATTGAACTTTATTGTCAATAACTTTCGTGATCAAATAATAAGAAAGAAATATGAGGGTCTAATAAAAGTTTGTTGGCATAAGATGCATACCAGCAGTATTTCAGCCTTGGTAGATTTTGAAGTAGGAATATTTCTATGCTACATCAAGGGGCGAGAGAGAGGGAAGGAGAGGTTAGTTTTACAGAGGCTGACACAGAATTCGTAGCAGTTACGTTGTCCAGTAAAGCAAGCTACGTGGAACATGCTTGCAAACTATTGTGGTTAATGGGGGGTAAGTTAGCCAATTAGAGCTACCATCTTTATCCTAGACAGAGTGGAATTCCTTCACTTTTTAAGATCAATCAAAATACGGGGCTTAGCATATACACGTTGTGCGTATTCTCTGCCCGAGTACACTCAATGAGTTTAATTTCGATAGTTGGGATACCGGTCCCCAGTTCATTTATAAACAAATAATGTACAGACCTAAATGCTCAAATAGATATTATATATATATTGTATGCATGAGATCAATTCGTACTAAGGTGTTACATTTAAGTGTGTCGTGTATAGAATTATACAGAATGTGTGTTTACTGTACAGTATATATTTCTAGGTAATGTCACATATTCTCTTACCGATTTGCATAATATTTTGACATCCTGGCTCTAATATAATCACAAACTAAGGTTTGCTTAATTGAGAAGTCGTCGAAATGTTTAGCCCTTAACTTCTCTGCCGTACAAGTATGTTTAGTAATTCTGAACGTTTTCCTTCATTTCATTAATAGGCCGGAGTCTAAGACAAGCTATGTGACTCAACCTTAACCTTAAAACAAGCTATGTGACTCAACCTTAACCTTAAGACAAGCTATGTGACTCAACCTTAACCTTAAGACAAGCTATGTGACTGAACCTTAACCTTAAGACAAGCTATGTGACTCAACCTTAACCTTAAGACAAGCTATGTGACTCAACCTTAACCTTAAGACAAGCTATGTGACTCAACCTTAATCTTAAGACAAGCTATGTGACTCAACCTTAACCTTAAGACAAGCTATGTGACTTAACCTTAACCTTAAGACAAGCTATGTGACTTAACCTTAACTTTAAGACAAGCTATGTGACTTAACCTTAACCTTAAGACAAGCTATGTGACTTAGCCTTAACCTATGCACAGAAAAGACTTACGCTTTGTCAAGGCAGGGCTTGTAAGGAGCCCCAGCAGGGACTGCGTAGCCGAAAGCTTGAGAGTAAAAAGATTCTTTGCTAAAGTGGAACTTCGATAGTTGGTCGTGGGTAGCGTAGTACGCAAAAGTTTCCACCATAATGCGAGCGTAGGGTCCTTGTAAAATCTGAGGACGAGACAACACACGTATCTTGGGAATTTAAAGAACTGCACGAAATGGTATACATACCGCAACGTCATTGGACAATGTCAGTGGGTTTAAGGTGAATTGGTTTATCTGCATGTGGGAAGCGTTGAGCGTCATCTTAACTGATATGAAAAGTAAATAATTATTATTCGTGTTATCTGAAAATAAGATCTCTTTAATGCCGGGGCCCTACTTTTCGTTCCCACGAACAACTTGATGAAAGGATGCGATCCTACAGTTCACTTACTATATCAGTTACGCCAGATCTGAGTGTTTGCAACAAGCCCTTGAAATGTTCAGGATTGTAACGTCACAATAATGCGTCACGCCATTCTGGAAATACCAAAGATTCCTCGCTGCAACAATGGCGTGATGCAATTGTGACGTCACAAATCTGAACATTTCAAGGGCTTGTTGCCAACACTCAAATCTGACACAACTATAGTCAATTCAGCGTAAGCAGTCCTTTAGCGGCGGGGCTGAATCGAACGCAGCAGTGCCATATCTAATTTATTAACTAATGAATTTTGTGTTTTCGAATATAAATATAATTTTATCGATTGAGACAAGTTATACCACGCGCGTAAGTGAGATTTGGCAAAGTTACTTTGCGTTCTTCGCCACGCCCAATCGGACTCCTGACACTGGTTTGACTATGGCTTGTGTAAATGAACGGTGTGTGATACTCAGACGTACCTATTTATGCTACCGTATCCATACTACCGATTTTAGATACACTATACATTAAAACGGTACGCAGGCTGCTGAACACAGCAATCAGTCGCTTCCGCATGCGTGGCTTCCGCATGAGAGATATCGTGCTGTGAGCATCAGCAGCTAGCATGTCGTTCATGATGCCGTATCTGTGCTAGCGAATTTAAATATATTTCAGAACCACAGATGATTGCCCATCTCTGCTTCCAGTTGTTTACGCGGTTCTATGTGCCTCGGTATCTCCCAATACATCTCTTAAGTTAAAAAAGGCACAACTGAGGCACATCTATGGATTTAGAAAAGATTAGATTAAATGGCTGGCAGTAGACGGATCAGCAGACCCATTCCCAGAGAGCAGCGGAGATTTAACGTTCCGGAACTGAAAAATTCTGGCTTACTATTGAAAATTTTAGAGCTAGCTGAAATATTCTTTAGGAACATTAGGACTATATCAACACTAACACTAGTTATAAATATTCTACAGAGACTAGAGACATTTCAATTACTTTATAAAAAACTGAAAGCGAACTTGTATTTTTCTTTTAGATTTCAGTTGTGTAATTTTTAATTTAAAATGTTGCATTTGTGAGAGAACTTGAAAGCAAGTAATCGTTACAGTTACTATCGTTATTTTATCATTAGCATGATTTCTATCATTGTAATCATTTGTATTATTATTTTTATTATATAAAAATATCTTTTTTCAAACAAGCTCAATTATCTATTGTGGATAGTTACTTATCGTCATATTCCTGCTGTATTTCTCAACGTTGCCAACTAAATCCACTTAATATAACTGAATATACTAAAATTGTCTGATATATATTTTGGAGGGTATTTAGTGTTTCGTTTAGTACTATTGTTATCGCTGATCCTATTATCGCAATAATAATAGCTACCTTGGTCGAAATATCCGTAATGTAATGTACTATGAAATTAATCTAAATATCCGTAATATAATGTACTATGAAATTAATCTAAATATCCGTAATATAATGTACTATGAAATTAATCTAAATATCCGTAATATAATGTACTATGAAATTAATCTTACCTCGTTTGCTTCAAAGTATGAAACGTACTTCATTGTCGGCGCTAAGGCTTTGTAGATTCCTGAATTGGAAGACTAGAAAGAGAACAGAAGATATTTATATATTAGTAAAAGAATACATATTAGTAAAAGAATAGTTTCCTCACTAAAAAAATTTCTTCACCTAAACTATACAAAAAATTTGTCCTATTTGCGTATCTCATTAACAAAAGTGAAACAGTTAGCGTTGGATAGATATATCTTTTTAGTACCATGTTTTCTTTTATTCGCCTATAACAGGTCTTCCTCATGACACAATCTAGCACGTGAAACTTAGAAAAGTTTGTCAGCACTGTTATTCTCTAGAAAAATCATTGCATTGTCCAATTTTTTGTTATATGGCCCTTTTGTGTAGCATATTTGCTCGAAGCAACTAGAGCGTTAATGTCACAATTGTCTTTTTAATAATATAGTGTATAATGTGTATACATTATGTGCACATAGCTTTCATCACGGATGGAAATTCGTTCAAGAGACGACAGTTATGCTCGAAGAAAAACACTATTCACAGCTACTAGATTGTCAAGTTTTTAAGTTGAGTTTTTTGCCTAATGCATTCAGCTTTCGGGAAGATTGAAAATTTTTATTTTACATTTGTAGTTGAAATAGAGATGAGCTGTTGAGGCCGTAAAGAAGTACCACAATCTGTGTAACGGGGGAACTCGTGAGAGAGGAGGGTTGTGTAGAGAAAGGGTTAGGCCGGAGCATTCTACGGTTAATCAATTAGCACTTTCTGATTATGTCAGGAATGTACTAAACGCCTGATGAATGATTTACGGGTCTTACATGCAATACTGTCCATGTATTAAATGAGATATTATTACTGCGGTTTTTTAATCTCTTTCTAGCGTTCAAAAATGTTTAGTAATTAGCTTTTTAAGCGAAAATAACCGATTGACTAATAATAATGTGCTTGGGACAAGAAAATAATTATACAGTCACTGTAGCATTCCTCATCAGACAATGCTGACAACTTATATATAAAGAAAACGTTCCGCAGAAACTTTAAACTGATTCATTGTTAATTTGAAACACAAATCAGTTCATATCATAAATATTAGTGTCCGAAAAAGAAAACCATTACGCAAAGTAATTTATAGGGCAAAGGGTAACCGTTTTTTT
>LQNS02278159.1:1144777-1156053 GCA_001587735.2 Parhyale hawaiensis | reverse complement strand
AATTAAAGCATTCTGAGAGGGCATATCTTCGCCAACCACACAGTGTTGAGGAAAAATTCGGACTGGTCCCGAACCCGGGATTCCATTTTGATCATTACCAAAATTTGGCTATTTGTGCCTCTCAACATTTCTAACAGCTCCTGTAAGTTACGGTCTTATGAACAGTGGGACAAACATATCGTAAAACAGATCAACAGATTTTCACGAAAACTTGGTCATCATTAAATTTTAACATACTTAACATTTTTTTTACCAATGTCATAACGACCCGCTCGTAACTTTCTTTTTTAGTTGTGTTACTGACAAACATAAAATAACACGGAGAAAAACAGACAAGCGGAAAAACAGATCATCACAATAACGGGTCATTTGCTCATAGTAGAATTTCCAATAATTCATACAAACTTTATGAAGATCAATTCACAGCTGCTTCACTTATAATATTACTGAAAACAGTTAGACACACAAACAAATATATGGTTGAACGGATCTTCACCAAATGTTAATCATCTGTTTCTCTTAACATACCTTTCGATCCCTGTAAATTTCAAAAAGATCCGTCCGCAATTTTTTGAGTTAATTTGGTGACTGGCAAACAAGTAGGCAAAGAGACAGAAAAACTCCAACGAAAACATAACCTTCTTTGCAGAGATGATAATAATATGTATCTAAGGTCGACACCAATAGAGACGTTGGAGTCTTTTTTCATTTAGTGCAATTTGAAAATCATACGAAAATGAAGATCGTACTCACGAGATATGGTGAGCTGGTCTGCACCAATATGTGCCTCCCGTCGTGCTGTAGCTCCTATGATGCCCGTCACTCCGCCATCTGCTGAGTATCCGCCGAACTTCTTATCTTTGGCTTGCTGCACTGTGAACCTTGAAAAGATATAAATAATATACTGGTAAATGATCTACTTTTATATGAAAACGTAGAAAAATGTGAAAGATATAGAGACGCAGATTTACTACTACAGTTCGTTACCTTTGATTATGCAAATACAATTTTTTTACTTATTTTTCATGACAAGCGTCAAACCTTAAAAATGTTAATAGTAAGTTAGTGCACAGGTATGTTGTAACTATAAAAAACAATTATAGAAAAATAAAACGGAACCATTTCCCACGCTTCGGCAACATTTGCTTATCGCACGGGGTTCTGCTGTTACCCCAGATTATGCAACATCACTCTCTAGTCAACATGGGCAAGAAATGAGGTTTGAAAGTGTTGGTAAGACAACACTCGAAGTTTCCAAGGAATTACAGCGTGATCACCGAACAATTAAGGCTTATGCAATTGAAAGTAAAGTCAACTGGATAATTCCGGATAGAGCCTCTACAAGGAAATTGACTGCTCGGGATATGCGACATTTGAAGGTTTCTATTGCTAGAAAACACCATTCTACAAGTAAGGCGGTATTTGACGACGCTGGAGCCCCAATACTAAGCAGAAAGACAAGATGTGAGGTTCTGCAGAAGCTAGGGAAAGTGAAAAAGGCAATTAAACGACCACTTTTAACAAAAACTCATAAAAAATAGGGTCAAATGGGCTGAGGAGAACTTGGAAACCGATTTCTCCAATGTCATATTTACTGAGGAAAGCAGAGCTACTCTTGATGGTCCAGATGGATGGGCGTCTTGATGGGTCCTCCATCACCGACCTCAACAGACACGGCTTCAGCGTCAACAATGTGGTGGAGGTATATTGTTTTGGGACGGGATAGTAAGTGATACCCTTATTGGTTCATTTGAAGTGGCAGAAGGAGTTAAGCTGAATGCAGAAAGGTACTGTCCGTTGCTTGAAGCCAACTTGATTCCATGGCTTGATGAGCATTCTATCGCATGCAGATCCAAACTGGTATTTCAGCACGATAACGCTCCCTCACACCGAGCACGGTACACTGCTAACTGGCCTACGGATGGAGTATTTGAATAAAAAAGGATTATGATCTTGCCAGCTAATAGCCCCGATTTAAATCCCATTGAGGACCTCTGGGCAATGATCTAAAGGAAGGTCTATGAAGGTGGTCGGCAGTTTTCGAGCAAAGTAAGCCTGTGGAATGCAGTAAAAACAGCTGCAGATTCTATTCCACCATCTGAAATATCAAATCTGACAAAGTCTGTTGATAATCGCCTTATGAAAAATGGAGGTTGCCATGTTCAAAATTAACTTGTTATGGTTATCACTAATGAACACTTATTTTGAATTGTTTTGGTTATAATTCTTGGTTTTGGACGTTTAATAAAAATATTCCTGCTCACTTGTATTTATTTCCTGTTTATAACGTTTTTATTAGCTTTTTGCATAATCTGAGGTAACAGTAAAAACTCGTAAATAAGCAAATTGTATGATAAACTTAACCAATGGCTAACTATTTATTTTACAAGTGCTGTTTATATTTGCAACATAGCCATACATTCAGTTAATATTGATATTCAGAGTTAGACACTCTCTTGAAAAATTAACTAAAAAAATTCTATTTGCATAATCAAAGGTAACGCACTGCATTTGAGGTAAAAAATGTATTACAAGCGAGTTTAAATAGAAAAAGTTATCATGGACTACAGAAGTGAAGTTACAATTTGCGAACTTTGACAACTGAAATGGACCACTGCTCGGTGTTGTTTTCAAGTTAGTATATGGCAGTAGATGGCCACACAAGCTGAAAAAATTCATCCGCTCAAAGGGAAGTCCCAAGTTAGGCACCATTCGAGAAACGCAGTTGTCGCTGGTGGTAGTGACGAATAATGGTTACTTATTTCACCATCATTGCCGCCCTACTGGTGCTTACTTGCACCAGTTGGGCGGCACTGGGCTTCTCAAGCCCGCTGAAAACGACAGTCGGAACACGAGAGCCTTTCTCCTTACCCCTTCGAATGTATTGACGCTGGGGCGATGTCAGCCTGTCTGCTGCTACGCCGTTCAAAAATAGAAAAAAATCTGAGCTACCACTGCAATTATTTCACTACGGCAGTCCTCAATAATTCCACAATTTTGATCATATCTCAGAGTTAAAAAAGAAACGAACTTCAATTTGCAACGATGTATATTTCAAAGGGATGTTTTATGACGTTAAGCGGCAGGCACTGTCACAGAAATTTTTGTTCCAATATTAAAAAAATAAAGATTTCATGTTTCGATTCTCGTGTACATCGGGCATTAAGCATGGGATTGCTCTGGTTTCGTGTCATTAGCACCGCAGCAGAACGGGTGCAATGCGTTAGACTACTTCCGTAAAGTAACGAAGCTCCAGGTGGGGTTCGAAATAGAAGGGGGAAATATTTAGCCTACTAAGCAACTGAACCCTCGAGACTGGATCATCATCTAAAAAGAATGCCAGATAAACTAGCTGGCAGGCCCCAGTTGAAACTTTTCGGAAGGATAAGGGTGGCGTTTGGTACGTACACGGTTGTTAAACAAAACGGTACAAACGAGCGGTTCCGTTGCTGCTTGGTCGCCATGCTCATTGTTAGGCTGACTTCGCCGACCTCGTTCCATAGAAGATTCGCCGGAGCAGTTCGCGCTTCACCGCGCCCGCCCGACCGTGTTTCACGGATATACCTCGCATTCGCGAGGTATTTATGCTACTATTTTGGCCAAAGCGCGGAATGTCCGTGGAACAAGGTCGGGCAAGCGCTGCGAAGCGCACACTGCTCGGGTGAATCTTCTTCGCAGCGAGGTCGATGTTGCCGGTCTATAAACGTGTATGGTGACCGAGCAGCGTGGTAGCCTCTAGCAAGGGTCACTTCGTTGTTCGACTGTGTGCTCACCATATACTACCTCCGCTTGTTATTATATTTTTTAATAGAAACGGTTAGAAGCAATGCGGAGATGATTCGCTGCTGGCTCTTCCTTTGGTCCCAAACTGCGATCTAACAGAATAAACCCAGTATCGTGATCACACACGTGAGGTGATGAGAAAAACGTCACCTGGACTTCGACCGAAGACGCATAAGGTACACCTGTTGGGTACTTGTAAGCAACCCACTGGAAGTCTGTGCTCTTCATTTGCATGAGTTCTTTCCCTGCCTTCTGTAGGGTAATTTTTATCATCCGCGAATGAAGTGAGAGAGGTGATAATGTTTTCATTGAAGATTTAAATGTACAAATTTGTATGTCTGTCCACCCAATAAGTGGTCGAAGGAGTTGAGCACTGTTTATAATTTTTGTAGAGAATTTGGTGGGTCGACCTAGATGTGACCCATGCAAAAAACTAGACCTAGTTTGCCATAAAAAATGACGTAGTTGAATTTTCCTCAATCGGGGCGAATTTGCCTCTACCATGGCAGTTCGTCTGGAGAACGGGGTGTTCTATGTTTTTCTTATGTTACTACTGAAGAGCTAATCTCTGGGAAGGAATGGGGGTGTGACCAAGAATGATTTCGTTGAATTTGTCCCCTACCGCGGGTGATGGTCTCACGTCACCGAGGCGTTCTAGTTTTCCTATGTTATTATTGAAGAGCTACTCTCTGGGAAGAAATGGTGTTGTGCCCTAGCCTCGTTCATTAAAAAATTACTTCATTGAGTTTGCCCCCTACCGCGACTGATGGTCTTACGCCACCGAGGCGTTCTAGTTGCGATTGTTTTGGTACTGATGCTCATCAATATTCAAACAACCCCTGTAACGACTTCCATATTGTAGACAAAGGACTTAAGGTTAAAAAGACCATAACGTTAATAATGTATTCGAGACTAACACTCTGCGCCAGTTGAACCACTCAACGGAGTCATCTTAGTGTGAAAATTCCCATTATTCTTCCCTCACTCGTTCTTTTCATTAGTCAAACTGTTCCTTGGCTTTAATTATTAGGTTTTTAATACTCATTGAGGTTCCACTCTTCATGGTCACTCTAGGACACCTGATAAAATTTTTAATTCCAGATATTACCACTTGCTACTGATGCCGGAAATTACTTGCCGCTTGCTTCTGATTATCATTAACTACCACTTGTTACAGATTGCGAGAAATCACCTGTTGTAACTGATTACCTGAAATTGTCTTGTGCTAAACACGTCTTCCAATATTAACATGCAGTAGTTGTAGTATCATTCCTAGGATATGTAGGGCAATAAAAAATATAATTTCAGGTCGCACTTGCCCTACCAGAAAATAATTATACTAAGATGAAACTAAAATTGTTAGTAACACTGAGGAAAATATATATTGTTTTCTTACCAAGTGCGAATAGCAATATGCATATCAAATATTTGTAGATTTTCACAACAGAGCATTTGTGAGAAACTGAAATTTTTGTTAAAACACTGCAAAAGGTGCATTTATTGTCATCAATTACAGATATAAATATTGTGGTTACTTAAAATAGAAACACGAGAAGATGTATTTTCTACCTTCACTAGCACTGCAACGTAGCACTGACGACAAGCTGAAAAGTTTGTTAATTATCTATACCACTAATAATATACCTTTACTTTTACCAATTAAGAACATCAGTTAATGTCCTTATTTTCCTAGCGAAAATCTAGTTTAAAGTTCTAGTAAAGTCACAATATAGCAGTGCTGTGTAACTATAGTTGTTGTCGATAACACTGTAAAAAATAAATTTTTATTATTTCTAAACAAAAAATGTCAGTTATATTCAGGCCCAAAACAGATGAAAGAAAAAAAAAAAAAATATATATATATATATATGCAAGTCTTCCTGAGGTCACAATGTAACACTTACGCTGAATTAAAATCGTTGTTTAGAGTACAGTAAAATAACAATATATATGTATTGTGTTATTACCGAAGATAGGTGGACGAAAAAATTTGTTGTCAAATTTTGCTAAAATCAGAATTTGAATTGATTCCAACTTGAAATTGTAATGGATAATCGTATGATCGTAATAGCTCTAACAAAAAGGATGTTTTGCTATAATAGATGAATGAGTATTGTTCAATTTTCACCAAACTCATACCAAGTCACAATACTCACGTGAAATTGAAATGGTTGCCTATAATTTTCAAGATTTCTACGTCGATTCCTTCAAAATATACGGAACTGTTGGAGTCCATCTGTCGCCTCATGAAGACACGGCCGTCGTTGCAGCACACCGACATGTGTCGGCCCGACAAATGACAGTCTTGCACATTGGAACCTCGGAATAAACTGTAGGAGTTACCATTCCTGCTTTTAGAATTAGGATTTAAGTGAGAGTGGGGAGAATTGAGGCGAGACAAATTTTCTTCAGGACGAACAATATCGCTGTAACCATCAGACACCGAAATGCTTCTATTGAACACTTCGAATGTTGACGAAACACTTGGGCTGATATCAGTACATCTGAAACAAAGAAAATTGGAAAAATGACAATATTTTAAAACAGCATGCGGTGACTTTTGGACAGAATAGAACAAACTTTCTTTATGCTATAAGGTTCCGTGTCATCTGCGCTCCACGTACATGCATAACCCCCTTGTCTATCAATTAGAGTGCACTATATGAAATGCTGTATACCGACCATACAATAAAAGAAAGATTAAATTATTTTTGCATTATTGTCTTATTATTGCGGTCTGCTTGAGATGTTCCACCAGCTAGCGGCTGAGTAGATATCGTTTCCCTAAACGGTGCAGTCTAAGAGAAAATGCCGGGGAATCCTCATGAAAAATTTTACAAAGTCACTGTTATGAATATGTCTTCACATTTGACGGCTAGGTATATGTTGTAGTTAAAATGAAGCTTTTGAAAAGGTTTTGGAATGTCACTCGAAACTTCAAATTACAGTAGTTGTTTTTTTTTAGTAAAACAAATGTAACGCTTACCTTATTGTGCCGTTCTGCAGAGGCTGAGTTTTCTTCACAATCGTTTGTCCAGCACGATCGACGAATGTCAGTATTGCCTGTGGAATAAAATTTGGTAAGCTTAATACTATAACTCCCGACTTAAACCGAGACACTTTAAAACATTAATCTGATAGATAGTTATAAGCTAAATGCGAATTTGTAGGTCATAATCCCTTAAAAATGCTTAGGTTTAGAGGTACAGATAGGTTCAATTTAGCATTAAACGAGTATTAAATTGAGCGCCATTCGCAAAATGTTTACCTGAGCTGTGATTCCATTAGCAGAACCAATGTCCTAGTCTTAAAAAAGTTAAGCGTCACTAGATATGAAACTTACCTATACACTGTTCGCAATCTGCAATAATTTTTTCCTCTAGATAGGTCAAAAGTGGGGAACTTGGTGTGCTATTTTCGTACAAGTTAGCTACGATTACGACGCGTTGGACACGACACTACGTAAACAGCGAATGACACAAGAGCTGATATGTTTCTTCCATTTTAGCGAATAATTGCACGATTTTCCGTAGTATGTGCAAATTTTGCTCTAGTATTATTTTAGCAATAGAAAATGGTTGCTCTCTGTGATGATTTGGGGTTTTCTATGCATTTTTATATCACTACAGACAATATGGACGTTTGATTGAACGAATCCTAACCAATCGCACTAAACAACTGATTCTATACTGAGAAAAGAAATTCAACATCTCAAAAACTAATCATTTCTGACGGCAGTATTTATAAATTCGTGTCCTAATCAAAATAAAGTATACAATTATTAGGTTTGAGTGGGGGTATTAGTAAGTAAAAACCGAAAATTTCAATGATTGCACATACTTTACCAGTTACTTTTAAGCAATACGTATTGCAAAGTAACATTTACTTTATTTGCTCAATGAGAGACTAATTTTTAGGTAAAAAACAGTAGCGGTTCTTGTTTGCGTAAGATAGATCTAATTTTGGGGTACCAAAAAATATGTATTTTTCTTTGTCACATCTGCAGTGCAACTCAAGGCAGACAGAGGAAAATGGCTATTACAGTCAGTATTTTGTCTTCAATTTATGTTAGGATTCAGTACCTGTAATATTTTTGCATGATCACTTTCTTTCCACTAAACGTAACTCCTTATTTTTTGGTAGCAGCTTTGACGACATCTCTGATAGTCCAGCCATATATTTCTACCCTCCTGCTAATTTTGTAGAGGTATAAGTAGAGTCAACTTGACTCTCACCCCAACTCTGAAACCCACATACGCTCTGGCTCGTGCTACAGATATAGGCCGCCTAGCTGCAGAGGAATGTACGGCTGTAGTCGACCACAGATCGTCAAGAGCATTAGAGCCAGAAACGGAAGGTTCTTTTTTCATCAACATGCGACCCCTCACCGTCCCTACTCCTGATCGCCACCATTTATCGTCAGGGTCAGTACCCCAGAAACAGCATCAGGGGCAAATGCTGACTCAGCACTCCAAACGCAAAAACTTGCCAGTTGACAACATTCTTGATCCCGTACACTATCTGTTTGAGAGCCAATACTGAAGCATCCTGCTGCCAGTAATAAATGAACTTATGACTATGCACTCACTAAGTAAACTGTGCACTTATTAAATAAAGTTAAAGGGCGGGCTGACGACGTCCATGCAAAAACGTACCCGAGTAACTTGAAAAGTTACCGTGAAATTAATGAAGTAATTTTCAGGATTGAAATAGAAAGTAGCAATTGCATTTCAATGTCACTTTTCAGTATATCCACTCCTAGCTTTTGTAACACGTCTTACCCTTGTAATTCTCATAAGGTTGTTCTCCCTTATTGGAAAGTCTTTAAGGGTCTTATTCAGTTTTGTCATAGCTAATTAAATAATTGTTAAGACTAATTTCCAGAGAGTAAAATACTTCTCTAGACTAGAGAGTTACCCAAAGGTTAATCGGGTATTAACAAACAAAACAAAAAAGAAAAACTTTTGCGTATCTTTTGTATATGCACCCTATCCAATCACCTTTATTTTCTAACGGTTTTATTATAGTATCCAAATCGCATGATGGTCTTTCTATATTAAGTATAATTATTTACCTTGTTTGCACCAGGCTCAATGTGGCTCCTCATCTTCGGGTTTTAGTATTTTGGGTAAAACGCAGTTCATTCTTTTATCTCTACAATGTGACTCATTTTACATTAAATATTCACAAAAAGGTAATAAATGTATTCGCATGTAATTCATGTACTACAACCGATTTGAGTAAAGCATTATTAGAAAGTAGAATTAGTTCAAAAAGGACATGATGCCGACATCAGTGTACGGTGAAGTGCTATGTGATCTTCACTCACCAATCTCTCACTTCTTCAAAACAGGCGAGACACTAATAATGCTACCGCGGTGCACTGACAGATCGACCAGTGAGCGCAGGATATACTATTTTACGAAAATAGCTAAAGTAGTTAAATTTGAAAGAAATTATATGTATATGTTTCTTCTACTTTTATAGGTAGCCTGCTCCCAATACTTGTTTAAGGAGTAGCTGTGAGCTTATAATGCTTATTGAATATTCTAACTAGATGCAAAGTAGTGAGGAAATCACTTAGTAAAAAACTCTAGCCTCGCATGAAGAGAGTTAAGGTTATGCAGCTGAGTTTGTTCGTCTCTGAAAAGTTTACGATACATAATATTTCAGGTCATTGAACTATTGTAGATAGTATATATCAGTGCAAGTAACTTCCCTCGTTAACAAAATCTGTTTTACCTGTATACTTTCAGTCAAAACTGGTTCTAAAAGCGCACAATAGTCGTCATCTGTAGCCAGTATCCACTGAGTAGATGCACTTTCCAAAAACTTTTCGTACACCTGAAACCGAAAAAAAGCATTATAGTATGTTTTTATTTTTTCTCACGGTCACCAGCAAGTTATGAAATTTTGAACTGGTGAGAGTTCAGGTCGAGAGTTTCACTTTAATTTTAAGTTATTTGAAGTTTTTTTTAACATAAATTAACAAAAGTTCGACTGAAATTTGCTGGAGATATCACAAAATATTTAAAATTTTATTTAGAAAGATTTCACATTTTATTTTAAGAAGCATTTCAGTGTGTTCCATGAAACTTGCAGTTGTCTACATAAAACAAAATGTAATAGTATTTAAGAATCGAATTATTCAATTGTGATACAAAAATAAAAAATTGCATTTGTTTAACTGCTAATTATTAAGTTAACTTTAGGTGCAGCATTTTTAATTTAAGCTGTAGGGCGAAGACACGTATCTAGTACCTCTCGAAAGAGATTCAGTAGGACATCATGGGAACAAAACGTTAAAATGGTGAAGAGTTTCAGTTGATATCTGTTTTCCCGAAGCCACGAAGTAATTTCTTCTGTATCGCAAGGTAACAATGTTATCGTCAGATGTAATTGAGAAATTCCGCGAAGAACCTTTGATGCATCTGCACGGAGAAAATGAAATTACTTCAAAGATCCCCATTCTTCAATCCTCTAATATCCATCTAAAAATTAATTACACTACATGTTTGAAACATAACACCTTGTCCAAGTAAGACATTAGTTACTCTTTCTGAAACGTAACAACATGTCCTAATTAGAAATTAATGGTACTGTTTGTAACGTAACTACATGTCTACATGTCCCAGTTAAAATTAATTAAATATACTTTTGACACTTAACCACTTATCCCAGTTACAAATTAATCAACCTACATCGCCATTTCATAAAGCGTGCGATAATTGCAATCTCAATAATAATATGAATTAACCTTTTTAATTTCACTGTTCCTTAAATGGAGCATGTATTTTAACGTATGAACAGCAAATTCCAATGTAAAGATTACAAGAAGGGAATAGATTAAAAACGATTAAGAAGATAAAGTAAAAAATTGGATTTGTAGCGCAATAACGTGGTCCGTGCGATCGGCAAGAGGTTGGTGCTCTCTATAAATGAGTGATATTTCGTAGTTTTCACGGTCTCATCTCTACCTGGGACTGTAGAACAAGAGGTACGTCTTGCACTGTTATTGCTTTCTCTTCATCCCAATCGACAGCCTTCAGGCAACTACCCGATATTCTCCGATACCGGCCACCCCTATTAGACTATGGAAATGTGGAACCCTTGCACGAGGGTGGTTCCACACAGGATCAACGTGCATGCGAACAGCAAATCGGAGAAAAAGAGGAAGAACAGAGGAAAGTAACATCAGCAGGAATATGAAAACGGAAGTCAGCAAAGTGGGCACGAAGACAAACGTCCCAAAGGCTTAACTACGGGCTAAGGTAACATACACAATCCCTCTGGGGGCATTCCCCCCTTAACGTAGGATAGGCGAACTTAACTAACTAAACCCTATGGCCCATCAAGTTATTGTAATCTATAATATTAATAGCGTTGTTCCTTCGTTCCTTCGTTCCTTCGTTCCTTCGTGTGTTACGCCTGAATTCAATGTTCAACTCGCATTTGGCCTTACATGCGAAATCCGGTATCTGTGCTACAGCTAA
>LQNS02278159.1:1125881-1136495 GCA_001587735.2 Parhyale hawaiensis | reverse complement strand
AATATTCGTTAATTGTGCCAATTAAGAGGTTTTTGTCCCAATTATGAAAAGTCGGTACCAAAATTCAGTCTCAATTGTGAGGTGTTCCAATAAGGGGTGTCCCAATTAGGAGGTTTACGTGTATAAAAGAATTTTTATTGTTAGATATCCTCAAAATTTTATTAGGTTTTTGAAAATTGGATAAAACTCCCGAAACGAAAAAAATTTAATTAGCTCGTGTCGACTTCTATTTGAATTTTTGTAATTTACCATAGGATAGTGATTTTTTTTATGTTTTGCGTCCGATGAAAGTCACATTTATACCCCATAAAAATATAGCCCAATTTCTAGTGGAACAGCCTGTTTCTAGAATATGTATAGCCTAATAAACAGATGAAAGAGAAATAATCACACAGCAGTCAGCTGTTCTTTCAAAACAAACACATGGCGTCTCTCGTATGGCTGTAACATTTTCGGGTTTTCTAGTGTTACACGGCATTACAGTAATCCTGATCATTAAAGTTACGATGAAAAATAATTTTTATCGATTTGCTCATGATCTGTGAAAGCTACAAAAGATAATTTCAAGCATATTTCGTTTAAAGAACTTGACTAACGCAACGTGTTGAAAAAACGGACACATGCTTCGTCCCTCAACCTCCCGCGTTGGCCGCTGCTTGTCCCATCAACTCAACGCGCCGCGTCCATCTGTTTGAACGAACGCGTACGCTCATCTATTTGTCCGAGAGAGTTACTGTGGCTTAGAAAGAGCTGAAAATCCACTATTTTCTCATTTTTATTTCACCTCAAATTTAAAGAGATATCATGCAGCAACTTGCCTAGCGATCTTGAAACTATTGAAAATAATTAATATTGGTAAGACTTACGTTTGGCTGGAAGATCTTGTGCGGCTGGAGAAGATCGACTGGAACGTTTGCTGGCGCTGTGTTCCTAAGTGGTGAAAAAGCAGCAGTTATAATTGAAATACTTATATTTGGCCTTTCTGCACCCTGAAAGGTAAAGAAATCTAAAAACATAGCACTTTTGGAAGTTACACATACTTCTAACAATGTAAGGACTATCTATTAAGCGCATAATGATGGGTGGAGCTGACGCTCAATAATTAAATTGTCTACAACAAATATCTATTTACTATTCGTAGAACAATAATGGTAAGTAATTGTTCTAAGTTTAATATCTTACCTTCAATAATGGCGAGCCCTTCAAGTCCGAGCAGTATAAGTAAATGAGTATGCATTGCACTTGTTGTAATTTAGCGACAAAGTTCTCATTTAAAATATCGATTTGTTATTTTTTTGCAAAGAGAACATAAACGAAATTGATTCACTATTATAATGGAGCCTTTATATCCCACATCGTTTTTGAAATTTAGGAATAAACTTGCTACGTTACTGCTCTATTTGGCATGCGTCACGTGTGTTTGCAATTAGATAAAATACATTTGAGCTTAAAGGGATGATACGGATGTTGGTCTTGTCAACCCATGGAACTACTGTATTCAAAAATGCTGCTATTCAGTCTCCTCTGGTGCTGTATTGCAATAAACGTAAAGAGTTTAGTTACGAATCGAACTAGAGATCTCTGGTTGCAATGCCCTCAATAAAACTTGAGCAAACACGGCATAAAATGGAATAGAACATACATTTCCACCTTTGATCACCAGTTGCAGCTGAACATTGCTATTGCAGCTAAGTTGGAAAGATTAAGGGATATTATGAGTTTAACTAGACAAGAGATATTATACTGTAAGAACTGTTGCAATAGTTATCGGTCAGTGGAATTATAATGCCCATCTTTTAATCCTGGTGTTTTACTGAAACATATGACAAATCAAGTGCTCCATTTGGGACTCAAGCAATGGAACATTCGTTGCTTCCTTTAGCAGCGGACGTAGTCGCCCGATACGAAATTTTGATGCACCAATTTCGATAAATTACTTTCATAAGAATTAGAAACCTATTGTCCTGTTTTTTTTCTGATCACATTAACGATGTTATGTCTTAAGATACAAGTGCTTAGGTTGTTACCGCTTTTGTTATTTGTTATTTTGTGAAGCAGGGGCGTAGGTAAATTTACATGACTACGATAAGAATTTACATGACTACGATAAGCAATGAGCGGTTTACGAGAGATACACTCAAGAAAAATTTTTTCTTACAAAAGAAAGTTTCAGTAGGGCAATAGTAGTAAACTCTTAATCAACTGTGAGCGCGAGTATGTACTCTCTGATTTTCCGTACAATTTAATTTGATGAGTTAGTCTTCAGTACAATTCTTTCCTTCTACTCTTGTGATATACAATCTGTAAGCTTAGTGCAGTAGTTTTATCTTACGCAATTTCTTGTATAAAAGTCAACATTATCTAAAAGCTTTACTCGATGTTGTCGGTAGTGTTCGATGTAATTAGCCCTTATTTTTATCTTTACACACACGAATGGGATATTCTTTTGGGTTAATGTCACCAGCTGTCTTCTAGTTCACTAAAGAAACCGAATTTTCTAAAAAAGAAAGCTGCTCATTTCAGCAACCGGTCTCGAGCAGCGGTTGTATGCAGTACCGAATTCGTACTGTGGCCAGACTCTGTAGCCAACCATACACCAAGAGACTGTCAAAGAACACGGTATCGATGACGTTAATAACGCTGTCCATCAAACACAATTATTGTCGGATTGTTGATACACTGTGTGTGCATCTTTTGAATTTTTAAAGATTATAGTGCGCTGATCGATTGTTGGCTAAGTTGCAACAAACTTTCCTGCTCGCAAGTGCGGAAAGTATCATAGGTGAAAAAATGACGGTAATGAAAGATTGATCTTTTTTTTTTAAATGAGCCACAAGTTTATGCGGATGCGCGTGAATTTTGAAAAAAAATACTAAGAAGCAGCTAAAGATTTCTAAAGTCCATTAAAAAGTCCTAACCTTCTATGCGTATTTTAAATACCA
Organism: Parhyale hawaiensis; assembly: GCA_001587735.2. Taxonomy (NCBI): domain Eukaryota; kingdom Metazoa; phylum Arthropoda; class Malacostraca; order Amphipoda; family Hyalidae; genus Parhyale; species Parhyale hawaiensis. The sequence continues at coordinate 1,133,553 of LQNS02278159.1, read as the reverse complement.
TGAAACACTTTAAGATAAGTCATCTTTGAATTATTTCTGGGTGACATCTTTGAAGCGCTTCCTCGTGATAATTGACCTTACTGTAAACAATAATGAAATAAATTTAATATACCTTTTACAAAACTTAAGAAAGATACTTCTTACAGAAGTTATTATATGTCGCCAGTTTGTGTTTTTATGGCTATCATGATACAATCATTTTAAAACGATTATTATTATTATATAAAAATATATTTAGAATTACGTAAGAAGATACTTCTTACAGATATTGCTGTTATTAGGTGCAGGCTCATGGTTGTTCTTTAATAAATGTTAGTATAAGCTCACATCAAAGCATTGGTACCTGTGTTGTTTATGCCATCCCATGTTTTAATTTTGATTATGTTGCAGAGAGAAAATTGCCATATTACCAAAACATCGACATTATTTCGCTCAATTCTCCGAATGAATCTCATCTAACTGTAAACCTATTCGGCGAAATTTGCTAGCAAAAATTCAGTGAGGGTTTTTATCCTTCTCATAACCTATTACGTAAGCTAATTTGAAGCTTACGGCTTGACTTTTAATTCTAAAAAGCAACAGCGATTAAACTGATCATAACAAAAGATAGCTGCGAGTTATGGCTCATTAGCTCCTGCTTCTGACACAAACGTTTTAATGATCGAGTTACGATACTCGTTATTCTCAGATTAGTCGAGCGGTAGGAAAACAAGCTTCGATAAGTATATACTGCTGGGGAAGACAAATACACAGATTGTTAGTCTATTTATTCAGGGTTTCAATACATGGCCAGTTGCATCTTTTAGCGCTTTAATTGTGTTGTCTTTGCAATGTATAGCATTGAAGCTTCTTGTAAATAAATACGTTACATAAACCAGGGTCTACAGTACTAGAAAAAGTTACATATTGAAGTGATGAGATTTGGGAAACTGTATTTTTTGCCCATATTTTCCTTTAACGGTAATTTTCTACAGAGTCATAAATGTAAACGATGGTCTAAATAATTGGTAGTAATATATGCAGTATCTCAGATACTTGAGGTCTCTGTCTATATATTTTTTCATAAGCCTGCAGTTTGTCTCCCAAGTTTCTGAAGTGTAATTCATTAAATCATGTAGAAGAGTCTCTAGTAAGCTGACAATCATTTTCAAGGTCCATAGTGATACGAAAGAGTGATCATGTACACGATTTATTCATAGATAAAATTTTTACTTTTAGTGAGTGCATGCACTTTACCTGAGATGGATTTTCATTGAAATGCACTTAAATGAGGTGGAATTTTTTAAATTGAAATTTACTTCAGATGGAAGCTAATGGAAACGGGACTAGCTCTAAAGCTATTTTCAAAGGCGTAGCTATTAAACAATAGATATTACAACCAACTCTATCTACCGATCTTTTCAGGTTTTGTAAAAATAATATATATGTGATGACCGCACAATTCTGTACGCAAGAGACAAACCAAGTACTTTTTTTCTCTTCTGGCCTGTTGCCTCTAGCTTTGGTGCATTTTGTTTCGTCATGAAAATTTTTTGAATTTCTTCTCTGCTATGGTTATATTTTTCTTATGTTTACAACCATTTTCTAACTGTAACAGACCAGCACCCGCATGTTTCATTTACATTAGGCTCCTAATTAACGTTCCATCTTTTTTCAATCGTATTCGTTGTATCTCATCTCTGTCATCGGTAATGTTTCGTTACATCTTCACAATTTTCGACCGATGGGCATTTGGCAATTCACAGACACTTCGACTTCTTCAGTTTTTTTTTTACAGACTACAACGTTTAACAAAGTTCTGTTTTCGATTACATAGTCGAAAATTCAGCAGCTTTGGCCAATCGATAACGACCTCTTACGAACGAAAGACTTTTGAGTAAAGTGTAATAAAAATTTCAGGACTGGTAGAATGTCCACTGCTCCTTGTCGTGTCTCTCTTTGAAAATCACAAGTATTTATTCAATGTCTAAGAGTATATAGTGAAAGACACTACTTAGTGTCGGATAATCGTTTTAAGATGTCCAATTGGAAACAGAGCGGTATCATTTTCCTACTTTTGTATGTTTCAAGTTAAACCCCTGAGAAAGGGTTATCACAGAAACAGACTGGTGTGAAACATTGTTTATAAGGTACGTTGTTCCCTATAGGGTTCACAACTCCTCATTCGCAGCATTTGTTTGCTTTATTTCTTTTGTCCCATGGTTGATCTCTCCGTGTATATATAGAGGCATTTATAACGCTGTTATAATAATTATATTTCTTTAATGATACATAATAATAATGTTATAATTTTTTGCTAGAAACATCAGGGCATCACAGCAATATGTAGGTTCACAGATATGCCTACTATTAATGTTTAAGCTTGTATCTTCTACGGCTACACGAGCCAGCGCCCAAGCGTCGCCCTGGAAGTCCATCACTCAAGCTACGTTTGGTAAACACGCCCACAAAATTCCTCTTCGGTTCTTTCGCAATGCCTGCACTTGTTAGGCTTCTCCCTCAAGGCCTTGAGACAATTTTTTCTCGCTTGAAGATCTTCTCAAATTGAGACCAACAAGATTGATGTAGCTCGCAAATCAATCCCTTCAGGGGTTATCAAGGGGTTTTTCCTCGTTGTTTTGGCTTCCCCGAGGCTCATAAGATCACGCAGAGCTTTAGCGTAACAAATGGTCTCGACGTCCCTAAAAACGATGTATTTTTTACAGTATATCTTTCTTTGAGTCAGAGGTGGGGCCGTGCTTTGATATGTAAATTAGGTAAGATGTATTTTGTTCCCCTGAAATTCAATGAAACTGGCCACGGGAAAACGGACTAGGCTTAGAGCAAAAGGGGCTCTCTGTGTCCGTGTAATGTATCATCAAAAGCGTGAAAAAATGTTCATTACACGAACATTGCACAGTTGGACTCTAAACATATAAATGTATTAAATAAATATATGTTCGTTTAGAAATGCGGCCATTCAAGTAGTTTCCGAAGCGAAGGACAAAAAGTCTCAATAGACTGCAAAAGCAATTTCTTGACTTGCACTACGTGACACTCAAAGAAAGTGGGCGGCCACCTAGCATGTCGCTGTTGCATTCCAATCGTCCGTCGCAACAAAGGCTAAATGTATGACGAAGAAAAGTGGAGTGGAAGAAGGAAAGTGAAGGCTACAGTATCTTTTCAAATAAACACTCGAACTGGTGGCAACGTCTAGTAGTCCATTAAGGGATTCGCCTAAACTGTATTTTCATTCTAATATAGCGATGTTTTGCTTTTCTCAGTTGGCGGAATTGTTTTCTCTATACGGCATCAATTTATTATTGTTAAAAGAATCAAGTAATTCAGCGAATATTTTAAAGAATAGGCCATATTTTCTTATTTATTAAAGTTAATATTTAAATTAGTTCTAATGACTCAGTTACGATAAGCTTTTGCAAAAAAAAAAAAAAAAAAAAACTGTGTTTCAACATCGATAATCCCAGAGCAAACTTTTCCATTCTTAAAATGGTCGATTTCGCAACCCACTGTAGAGAAGCGAAAGCCAGCGTTGTATTGGGGACGTTACTATGTGTACGTGTGTCCGCATTTTGCACTTCAGAGGTGAGGTCTGTTCAGAGCTGAAGGCTCACTGCATGTTGATGTTGTTGAGTGGGTTTTTCGAAAAATTTCGTTTTTTTTTTGAGCGAGTGTAATGTTTTAGAAATGTCTAAGCCGCGAGAAACGTGTAAAACTTTGCTTTCAACAAGAAAAGTGTACGTTTCTGGTATTTTTGAAACATAATAGATTTTGATGAATATGTTTAATACCTTGGCCAATATATGAAACAGATGTTGAACAAAAAGGTGCCTTTATTGAAATATAGTAAATACTGAAACAAATCCCGGTTGTATGGAATTTTCCAACCTCTTTACCAAGTTCTATTTTTAAAGTACGTGATTTAAAAAAATATATGCTTAACGCTTTTTTATATTAATTTATATATATCGAATGTAAGTCGTACTGTAAGTTCCGTGTCAATGACAATGTCTATTTGGTCTATTTTTAAAATGCTAAATTTTACAAAAAGATATTATATATACTTAAAATTAATTTAATTTATTAACGGAATAATTAACACCGGATGTAAATCGAGTACCAAGCCCTACATTAAAGCGCCGGTGAATTGCTTCAAGAGCAACACATGAAGGAACTTTAAAGTTATGTAAATAACACAAATAAATAACACAAGTTATGCATTTTCCAGCTAGCCAAGGGATTCCGTATTTTTTCCTCAAGCACTGAAGATAATAACAACGTATACGACTCGGCGAATAGAACTACGTCAGACTTTTAAACTTATTAAGTTTGCGAAAGTCTGCCTATTTTTTTTCCGAAAGTACATAAATTAATGTTAGTAATAGGAACTCTTTTTGCGCTACCTAATCTAATTTTTTTCCACTTGAGAAGCTGTTGACTCAAGACCAGCTAAAATAATGCTTGAAATTTAGGAAAACTCCATCAATTCCCGCGGTAATTAGCGTAATTGCGTCCCGCTCCATAAAAACGAAGTTGCAACGATTCCATTGTAGTCTCAAATGGTCGCACGTCAATGATCTTATTTTTGGAGATCGGAGTTTGTTCTCAACGCTCGAAATTTTTTGTCGGTCCAACGTTCGCTTGGTGCAATGATATTAAATAATTGAGGAAATTGAACTGGCAAAGTTCTAATGGGGGACCTTAATGGGTAGTTCTGGTGCACGCGAGCTCTGGGTCAATTTAGGTAAAACAACAGGAAAAAGAAAGTGCTTGAACGGGAGAATAGAGTTGAAAATGCTCAATGAATAACGTTAATGTTATCTGCAGTATAACAATGACCAAAGCGCATTTATTTTTTTATTTATCTGTCCATTTGTCGTCACACATTTAGAAAATTGATGGGTGAAAATATGGCCAGATTGTGAAGTCTGGCCGTACTGTCACGCTTCATTCAAGACCGTTAGGCAAAAAGTTGACCAGGCTGCAGATCATGGAAGGCGGTCATCTTACATTTCAATGCACTTAATTCCACCTTTGCCTAAGTTGAAACCCAATCGGTGAAGAAGTGTACAGCGTCTCTAAGCATTCGCATGCATCCTAATTTGTACTCTCTTCTGCGTCTTCTCATACTCAAACTTCAGCTGTTCCGAGTTCACGCTCTTGCTAAAATGACTATATGTATAATCAACAGAGCACATTGTAAGCTATTCTTCACTGCGCTGCAGGTAGACAAAGAAACGAGGATTTCTTTTGCAGCACATCTTCGTTTTCTAACTTTATTTCTTCCTATTAAGAAACAGGTTATTCAACTGAGCAGAAAGCTTCGACTTGTACGATATCATGGAGTCTGTAGGGCACCGAGGCCAACTTGTGTATTGCATTTTAGGAGTGATGCATGCCTGCGAACTAAAAAAATTGTTTTTCATCGTGTCACTGAAGGAAAGGTTTCCGCTGCTCAGCATAATTTAAGCCTAGAATGACTATCTCTGATATAGCTTTAAGCTAGCGGTTGCAGGGCATCCTTCATAGGCAAATTAGTAGTAAATTTATGAATAATAGAGAAGTGTCATCCCAAGCTCTTTTGCCGTCATTTTCGTCGGCCGGGTACGCTAGTTAGCTTTAGACGAGGTATTCCGAATGATTAGAAAGGTACGGCATACACTATACCTACCCTAATTCAATCAATTCACTCAAGAGAGTTGTTGGTAATGAATTGCCACGTTAAGGTGATTATACTTACTTAGAGGTAGAATCAACTTCATTGCACCAGCTTCCAGTCATCCCACAGGCATTAGTTCGTTTGAAGATATCAGTCAACTGCCCCCAAAAGAATGTATGACCGTAGTTGACCAAAAATCATTAGGGCTTATGGTGCCATCGAGTTGTGCCCCCGATCCACTTTAGTTCTGGCAATGGTCAGTACCCCCAGCAGCAGCTCTGTTGACTTCAAATGCTGAGTAAGCATGCCAAGCGACGCAAGAGTTCACTTGCCTGGGTGTATTCGATCTTGTAACCTTATGAGTCATTGATATCAGCATTTTTCGCCTGCCTCTACTACGGTTATAAATATTAACCCTTCACTGCGCCATTTAATTTACCTTTCCCGTCGGAATAACAACATTAAAACTGTATCGTGTGTGATACATTACGCAGTGAAGGGTTAAATAAAATGCTCCTGGTGACATAAAGGTACCTAATGCAAGTGGGCCAGTTAAGTTGAGCCAATCTACCCCACCAAAAAAACAAAAATTGAAATAGATGTAGATTTTTTTAATAGAGCGAAGAGGTTAATTTTCTAAAATGCGAAATTAATATTGAATAAAATGTCAACAGTGTAAGCTTATCTAAATAGTGAAAGGGTATGTAAATGAGGTAAATTTATTCAATTGAGTAAAAAACGATTGCAGTCAAGTTATTAACATTAAATCATAAATGCACTTTGAACTAGAGCACTCTGAGAGCGCATACCTCCGCCAAGTGAGGCAACGGTAGCAAAAATTCAAATTGGCTCTGACACCATAATTTTCTTTGCATAAACCCCAAACTCTAATCATTTGTGCCTTTTTATATTAATAACAGCTTGTTCATTTCTTTTGAAGCTCAGTTCATAACTTTTTGAATTATACTGTTAACAAACGTTATGACAAATATGAGTCAAACATACAAAGGAACCAACCGATCTCACCAAAATTTGATCATTTATGTCTTTTACCACTGCTAACAACTCCTATAAATTTCATAAATATCCATTCATTACTTTTTGAGTTATTGTGCTAACAAGCATAAAATTAATAACAGTCACAAACGAACGAACAAACAAACGGACCATTACCAAAATTTGATCATTTACTCTTTGTTATATACCTAAGAATTCATGTTAATTTCATCAAAATCCATTCATAACTTTTTGAGTTATGGCATCGAGAAAAATGACGCAGATAAACAAACAAACAAACGGATGGACATATCTTCACCAAAAGTTAATCATCTGTTCCTCCTAACATGCCTAACAATCCCTGTAAATTTCATTCAAATCGGTTCATAACTTTTTGAGTTATCTCACCGTGCGTTTTATTTTTTCCTGTATATCATTACATTTTTTTGCAGCAATGCAAGACCCACCGAATTTCCGTATTTCGTTAAGCACTTTGTTGCTCCCTGTAAACCTCTAAATTTCTCTGCAGAAACTTAACGACCCGAATTTAACTTTTCGTAATTTCCTTAAGCACTTTGTTGCTCCCTGTAAATCTCCAAATTTCTCTTCAGAAACGTAACGCCCCCGAACTTTTCATGGTTTCCTTAAGCACTTTGTTGCTCCCTGTAAATCTCCAAATTTCTCTGCAGAAACGTAACAGCCTTGAACTTTTAGAATCTTCCTTTTAAGCACTTTGTTGGTCCTTGTATACGCCCAAATTTCTCCGCAGAATCTCAACACCCATGGCACTTCTATGCTTTCCTTATGCACGTTTCCTTTAAATGCCCAAATTTCTCTGCAGAAGCGCAACACGCATCGTATATCTACCTTAAGCCATACACGGAACCCCTCTACGCAAGGCCTGCCCCACATAGGCTCATCAGTTATGCCAATCCCAGCCGTTGGTGTTAATTTCATGGTCCCTGCAAGGCTTCGGTAATGCGGCGATGCAAACAGTTTGTGGAAAATGGCAGTCGTTAG
>LQNS02278159.1:1047260-1072570 GCA_001587735.2 Parhyale hawaiensis | reverse complement strand
CACGAGCTTCGGTCGTCCTCCTCCTCCTTCTCAAGGTCTCCATCACTTCGGATCAGAATAAGTAAACAGATGGCCACGGTCCCATGCTTCTGATTCTGCCGGGCGTTCGCCCAGAAAGTACAGGGAGAGGAATGGGCGGGACTGTTAAATAATACAGGATGTTGGGAACCCCACAAGTGTATTTGTGTATTCGCTACAGGCCTGTTATGTGTTCTTGGAGAGAACCCGGAATAAGGAATAATGGTGTGAAATTATTACAGGGTGTTCGACAGCTCGTTCCTCAGCTATTCCATTATTACAAGACGTGTTACAAAACACAATTTCGAATGAGAGATAAAAATCTGAAAGATAATTTAGATTTAAAAAAATTGCTCTCTGTTGGTACATTTGCTAACTAACTACCTACTAGCTATTTACAGCCAGTACAAAATTCATGATGCGAGAATAAGTCCATTAAAAGTGATGTTAAGAAATTCATTGTGCACTTGTGTATTTAGTTACGAAACATGGTCCAATCCAATTGCCACTTTGGGATGAGCGATTGAGATGTGAAGTTAATACTGCAGGGGCGTTCAGAATTTAATTCAGTACTTTAACTGAGAGACGTTTTCTAAGAAAAACAATTCAAAATGTGGGATGAAGATAAGAAAGTAATATTGAGGTTTTGGAAAATCACTCTACGTTTGTACGTTTCTTACAACACGTGTTTAAGTATGACGGAGGTGTGCAAATGTCAAAGAGATTAATGAAAATAATCTTGATAGTGACCCTGTATGGTGTACTATGCATGCACCCTTATGGTTGTGATGCGTCATGGTGATACACAGGTTGTGTATGGATGTCCTACATACAGCAATATGGCTGCACGTCATGCGCATACATATGCATGCTGCATTCATGTATACATGCAATGGGGTCTGGTGAACGGCAAGATGAATTAGCTAAGTTGGCTTAGCAAGCTCCACTAGTGAAGTCCAAATCAGGATGCTGTTTCCCATTTTTGCTGTTTAAAGGGATGCAAAGCAGAGCCGAGGGAACATGTTCATTTGACTACGGTTTATGTCCGCCTTTACGGGAGCGAGGTATTCAAACGTTGTAAGATGGACTGCGCTGGCGGGTCATGCGGCCCTAATGACTCATCTAATTTTCAATGAAGAATTTAGCCTCTGTCTATCAGTGTTACAGGAGCTTCATTACAACTCGTAGACATTCAGCACTCAATGTTTTTCATTTTCTTGAGGAGTCAGCTCTGTGTCCAATATATATGCTCAAACTGCTGAAGAAACTGTAGCTCTTACGTCAGGGAAATTGGCACTGATTTAAAAAAAGTGACGAAATACCTGCAATAGTTCTACTGCCGACTGATTTCCCAAGTGCGAGAGAAGAACTGCCCGTCAAAAACTTTCCTAAAGTGGAAACGGAGAAAACCGAAAGCTTAACTGCCATAGTATCATGTCACTATAATAATTAGCAGCTTGTTTAAGTGTATATCCAGTGGCCTAGTGGAGAAGGTTGCTGATCTATTTGCTCAGCTGTGATGTTGGGGCCTCTATTCCCCAGCCAGAGATGGCAGTCCTAGTGTAAGGCGCCAGCATTTATCTTCCATCCGTAGGCAGCTATTGAAGGTACTGGTGAATTTAGAAATGGAGATATTGGGGGGGGGCGCAGTTGTCAAGAGCCTTCCGTCTATGACGTCACAGCTCAGCCAGCCTGCGATCGTGATCGACTGCTGCCGCACATTCTTCTGGGCCCGTGGGGGTTTATCTGCAGCACAAACGGGTGCATGTAGATTTCTCAGTTAGGGCCTGCCGTCAAGGTAACCTTGCCTATATCTTTATATAAATAATAGCTGAGCGCGATCTTTTTGTGAACTTTTTGTAATTTCGGCCTCATAAGTTTTTTTTCAACATTTGCTGTCTTAACCTCCCCCATCCCCCCAAAAAACTTAACTCACTATCTGAGTCCGTTTAGCTAAACAAGTCCTGTAATTACTATAGAAAGAGAAAAAGAGCGAGGGACCCTATAGCTCTGCGGCCCAAATGAAAATCCAGATAATATCATTGCCTGAATGACTTAAATGGCCACTGAGCTGCTGACCGATAAGCTTAAAGCAAATAGGTCGGGACAAATGGCTGTAAAGCCTCCAAAAAAAGCTTCCACGTGGAGAGAAATGAAATGAGACATACTGCCTTGCTCTAAAGACGTGTCCAGCTCTCCCTCTATGCATATATATCTATTTATATACGATTCATTCATTCACATGACTTACAATAAGCTGTATTTATATACCTATTTACGATCTCAAAACGTAAAAATTATTCACAGTTGTTCAACAATGAATTCACGAGCAGTTCCGTCTATTGAATACCTCTCCGTAAATGGTTGTTTAGTTTTAAGTAGAAGCAAAAGCAACGTTTACCGAAAAGAAGGCGAACAATTTTGCATTATTATCGGGGTATTAATGGCTGCAGCTCAGACCAAGCAAGCAGCTTATGAGGTCAGCTCGCCGCTCCCATCCTGGGGCTTACAAGCTGAAAAATAAATGCATTTTAGGTTATAAGCGGAGCGTCGAAATAGCAGGAACTCTGAATGCAAATTCACAGACGAAAAAGGAATGGCGGATGAATAAATAATGAGGTAAATATTCGGAACTGGAGAGGTGTTTGAATAATACCAAACGGAGATTTTGCAAAGGTTCGCCTGAGCTATTTGCAAATGCATCGAGTTTAAGCAAAAGTGCGTGGCACGTGCTAATACGCTTTAAAGTGGAAATAAAGAGTACGGAGTGTATAATATGTAGATGCAATTTTAGTTTCTGAATTGCTAGAAACGTCACTTTAAGAAAAAAAATCATAACTTTACACCCATTGTCGCCGGCACTGTTTTCTATTTAGTCATTGTTGGTGCCGCACAGTTTAGACACAGTAGCCACGTAGCCTTATAGCCATGTTGTCATGAGAGTAAAGAGTAAAAGTTTTCAACTTTTTCATGCTATATTGGTTAGTGCACTGCACGTACGTGATGCTTATATGCACGTACAACCTGACGTACGTGACTTATTAACTACAAGGGTCCGTTACATATTGTATTCATGGAAAATTAGAAAGTAGTTTCAGCTGTATCTATGAAAAATTTAACAGACTTTAGCTCAGTTGTTGTACCGGTAAGATGTAATACACCTATGGTAGCAGTAGAGTTGAGTGCTGAATTGATAGCACTGCAGGAGGTTGCGGGATCGAGTACCAAGTAAGGTAAGCTAGCTTTGTAGCGCTTGGTACACTGAGTCTGCAGTTGCTGGGTATACACAGCTACCGTGGGGGCACTTACCTTGCCCTGAAATGGGACGGTAGTGGGGGCGCGGGTCGTTGAATAAGAACCTTCCGTTGATGGTGCCATGGTTTTTGACGACCAGTGGTTGTATTTACTCCTCTGGGGGCTAGTTGGCCTATATCCGCAGCAACAACCAGGGCGCGGGGAGTTTTTCCGGAGGAACTTGCTGTAAATTTGACTTTACCTTCAATGTCAATCTTCCTGCCTGTTTAAAAACACATAATCCCGTCGTGCTTAGCAGGAAACTGCTAAGTACAAATAAGGCTAGTGTGACACAAGGCAATGAAGCGTCAGTCAACTCGGCATGAGGGGAAGAGACGACTGGCTGATCAGCAAACGATAAAGAAATGATAGACAGTTCCGCACAAGCTAGAACTACAGCAGGCTGCTCACACAGGGTAATCTAGAGAAAATCTCTGAGAGCGCATACCTATGCCAAGCAACGCAATGTTAACGAAAAATTATATTCATCATGAAATCAGCATGCCTTTTCTTCATTGCTAAATTTAGCTGCTTGCACCTCTCAATATTCCTAACAATTTTCTTAATTTTGTCGAAGCTAAGTCCATGACTTTTTTAGTTACGTTCCGACAAACAATAAAACAATCAGAAAAACGGACAAACAGATCAACATCAAAATTTAGTTATCTGTGAGATTCCTAGCAGATCCCACAATTTTCATGATTATCCACTTATAACGTTTTGAGTTAAGTTTTCAACAAAAAGACAGATAGACAAACTAAAATACAAACGGTTGAACGGATCTCCATGAAAAGTCAATCATCTCTTTTTCCTAACATACCAAACAATCCCTGTAAATTTCATGAAGAACCGTCTATAACTTTTTCAGTTATCTCGGTGACAGACAGATAAACGCCGAAAACTACATAACCTCCTTGGAGGAGGTGATAGACAGCGAGCTGTTAGCTTGCTGCAAGGTAAAGAATCAGTAGTTTGCTTGCTAAAAAGTAAAAGAACAAGCAGATAGTTCGGTATTCGAGGGAAAAAAAACAGCAGTATGCCTGGCTCAAGGGGAAGGAAGATTAGACCGCTCGACACTAGGCAATAAATGAACAGACAGCTCGCTACGAAGCATAGAAATTGTTGTGATCGGTTCTAGGGAAAGAAAGAACAGACAGTTCGGTATACATTGTACATAGGGAAAGAGTAGGCAATTTTGTTACATAGTACAGAGACAGCATACAGCTCGGCACAAGGTACACACAAAAAAGAAGCAACTCTGTACATGGTAAAGAAATAGCAAGCAGTTGGTCATTAGGTAAAGACAGAGCAAACATCTCGGCATCCGTTAAAAGAAAGAGCAGCTTTCTGGGCTCCAGGCAAAGAAAACACGGGTTGCGTCCCACAAGAAAACTTCGCAACACAGACTAGGACATCTGTGGCGGCTGCAGATAAAACTGGGCAAAACAGGCGCTACTCAGTCGTTTTTTGGACCAAAACTCGTACCTTGGGCTGGAGTTTGTCCTGTTTGTTGGTGTCCTTTGTGACACTGACAGACGGAGAGCATTCGCTCGAGGTAAAGCGATCAATTATTCCCCAGCAAACAAACCAATACGACAGACTGACGTTGCAAACTTTTCTCTGTGAAATACGCTTGCTATAATTCTTTGTGATGCTCTCTTTAAAAAAAAAAAAAAAATACAGTAGTTTTGGAATTGGGAAATCTTTCCAAGTACAGCTCAAGCCGGTAATGCGCGCTTTCCATTATGTTCTAGGAGGTATTTATTCAAGAAGTCGTTGTTACGAGTAGTACTCGTTTTATCAAATCAAATAACTTTTATTAATAACACGAGAGGTTCACAAAAATGCCTACAAGTACAAAGTAACCTATATTATTATTATTATGCTGTATAAAGGGCGCAGTCTCAAAAATACAGTAGGTAGCCACACACAAGGAAAATACATAAATAAACTCAGCTTACACCTGCAGACATGGAGTCCTTGATTTAGATTTTTTTTAAATTTTTAATTTCAGGTGTTTGTAATGTGTATATAGATGTCAATCGAGAGTACATATATCGGATAATTGTACCTGAAAATGTTAAATCTAAAAAAAAAAACGAGTACGGTAATATCTGTAACGAATAGTCCCTGTAGTGTTCTCTAACACGAGAAATGTGGGGTCACTTTAAACATTAATGCGTTAAATATTGACAGTTCTAACGATTGAGCTAAAATGGCGGCGATATTTAACAGGAAAATTTAGAATATTTATATCTCTTTAGTTGCACACGGTTCTGGTTCTGGTATTGCTAGTGTTTTTGGCCCCTCACAGGCTCCAAACTTATTTTTCTGGCAACAATCCAAGATACAAACGAAGTATCTCAGATGTTTTCATTCTACACTTTTATAAAAAAAAATCATTTATCACCTCAACAAATAGCCTAGAAATTTTTAAATCGATAATATGTATTTTTTAGCGAGTAATAAAGTAATATTTTGAAAAAAGTAGCGAAGACTTCGAAAAGTATACAAAATTATATGAAAGCATGTAGGATATTTTCTATAAAGAAGTAATTCAAAAATTTAGGATTTAAAGTGCTTTCTGTTGATTTAGAACTTCTGTTTTTCTTTTGTGGCTTAAGCTAGTTGGTGACTTTCTGAGTACCCTTGTGCATCGAGTGCTGTTGGATTGAATAAATGTAGCCAATCATTTCACAGGGACAAATACCAAAAACCCAAACCATGTTTGTATTTTAATCTTGGAATTGTGTTTCCTGCTCACTCAAATTAAATTGCATATCCAAACCTAAATATGAAGCTTCAGACAAGTTATGGCTGAGCGGATTAGCTTTCTTTAATGGACGTAGGCTAATCAAATACACCCTGTTTTCATAAGCGTAATAGCACTCTGAAGATTCAAGTGCGTTGCTTCGGCGTTACTTGTACAGTAACCCCATCTATCACATCATCTGTACAGGTAAGTTTCAGACGACACTCGCTTCATGTAAAATATTTCCAATTTTTGGAATATTAAGCTTGTACGTTCTTCTTGTACCTGACTTTCAACCCACGCCAATATTTATCCCTTCAGAGCCTACTGTACGCATATGTAAACGATTCAATATGTAGTGTTATTGCTACGGAACTTGTTTAGTTGAGGTGCGCGAAGTGGTTAATGCATTGTGATTTCATGTTTTTGTTGAAAGACTTAGAGGAAAATGAACGCTTCCTAAAATTATGCACTATTAGAAATAGTTTTAGTTTACATGACCTATAATAACAGACATAAAAGACATGAATTACGTTTAATTTTCATTGGAATTAATTGCAGGCACTAACAGAAAAGTAGCTTTTAGCCAATGACGTTACATGATATTTTAAAACACACCAAGACTTCATTCACCGGAAGCGTTGGAGCTTCCCAATAAGAAGCATCATTTTAAAAAGTTTCGGTATATCTGACTTCCAGGAAACGCCGACAGCCAGTCTTACTAACACTAACATCAAAGCTTCCAACATCAAGTATTAGTTAGTGGTTTCGGTGTACCTGACTTTAAGTCAACGCCGACACCAAGTCTGAACTAGAACGCCTAACTGCGTGAGACAATCACCCGAGATTTGACCAAATTTTATCGCCGTTATTTTTGATGGCCAGCTAATCCTAGTTTTTTCTGGCATGGGTCACAACGAGCACAAGCCACTAGGCTCTCTGCAAAAATTTATGGACATAGCCTCAACTCCTTCTACCTGCTTTAGGGTGGACAGCAAATTTCATCGCCGTCAATTTTTATGGACAGCCTAATCCTAGTTTTTTGGCATGGGTTGCATCGAGGGCAGCCCCCAGAGTCCCTGCAAAAAAATTGTGANTATAGCGATTCAATGAACTACCCGTAGAGCTCTGTTTCACCGAGGTTTTATCGCTGTCATTGTCGGAAGGGCGTATATTTTGCTAGATGGTTGTGATTGTGCTCTAGTGCGTAATCTGTATTACTACTTACATATTTATATAATACGCGGCTTGTAATATTAGGGAGACGTAAGGAAAACAAAGACTACTTAAGGCGACATACTCAACACTTGGAGTCATCGGTTAGGAAGAGAACCTTGCTGGTTAGGAGGCAAGGGCAGGTTCTTCTAATATCCTNCATATTTATATAATACGCGGCTTGTAATATTAGGGAGACGTAAGGAAAACAAAGACTACTTAAGGCGACATACTCAACACTTGGAGTCATCGGTTAGGAAGAGAACCTTGCTGGTTAGGAGGCAAGGGCAGGTTCTTCTAATATCCTATGATTATATACGGGTTTAAAACACTTTAGAACACTAGATAAACCAAAACGCGTTCTACTATCGAAAAGAGGGCGGAATCCATCCGTAGAATTATTTTTTTCCCTGTTTTAGTCTAAGGAAGAGCATTTCATACAAGTTTTACAATGTGGGCACATGGGGTTGTCGCCTTAAATTTTTGGTGTCTCCCGGTAAGGTATATATTATCGATACGTGTCACCTTAGTGACACTACCATCACTTTACATATATATAGGTATACTTAAATCTTCAACGAAAACATTATCACCTCTATCACTTCGTTTGCGGGTGATAATTACACGGGAAGCGTCAAAGCTTCGCAGTATCAAGCACCTGTTCAAAAAGTTTCGCCGTACCTGACGTTCAGTAAACACTGCCACTAAGCCTTAATTTCACTGGAAGAATCAAAGAAGAAGTAAAGCCCTCCAATATCAGGCACACAAAATAAAAGGCTTCAGCGTGCCTGCCTTTCAGCAAACGCAGCCATTTAATGCACCGCCAAGCCTTAATTTCATTGCAAGAATCAAAGCCAGTCTGAGCCGTCGTTTTTGATGGAAGATCAAAGCCCCCCTTTTCGGTACGCAGCGTGGCTCCGGAGTAAGGCGACATCGCGGTCACTCTAGGGAGCTCATTACGAATTGATGAGAGCTATTGGATAAGCGAAGCCGACAGGTAGGGCTACGAATGACGAACATTTCGAGCTTTACGAGAGCTTTGATCAGGATTTTGCTACCTCGTCTTGTGAGTTTTGGAAATCATTCGATGGTGATGAACGATGACTTTAGGTTGGTCACGGTTTCAATTTTCTGATCTTGTGTGTGCGTATTTTAATTCCAAGTTTTGAAAGATCTTTGTAATTAATCCGGTAGAGGAAAAATGTACTAGAAAAATGTTGCCTGGGAAGATTCTAATGACCGTCCAAAGTTTTGGCAATTGCTCTGAATTTAAATGAAATTAGGTGTTAGATGTCTTCAATGAGCTTTTAGTTTTAGGATTCCATTTTTTTTGGAATTCGATATTTTTTTGCAAGAGAGTACACTGCAACAAACCCGAATCAATAACTGAAAGCGAAGCAAATACTAAAAATTTCATATGCATTACAAAGTATGTTGTGTACAAATCCAGAACGTATTTTATAAAAGAAAACTAGCTATATCCTGAGCATAGTCGACATAGGATCAACCGCACTGACTCTAAGTACAAAGCAAGCGGATGATCTAATAAGTCCTTCATTAAGGAGCCTAGCTGTGGGGCGAAAAAAGAGCTCGTCCATTCCCAGGGCAATATGGCCCCACCATTTTTATTTCTCACTTTTCTTCCATTTTTGCACTCACTTGATAAGGCTCAGGTGCTTCCATTACGCCCTGTCTCAGCTTCCCAAAATTTCAAGCGGAAAAGCTGGAAAATTTGGGCAAAATTTACCTCTGTTCCGGTGAGTTCGTCGGAGTCCCTCTCTCACAAGCTCTCTACAAATAACATCAGTGTCAAGTTGCAGCGAAACGGTCGGCCAGCAACAGCTTTTCTCTTCAACTTGTCCAGTTCCTGAAAAAATTCCGGTCAAAAATGGCTTCCCCAATTTTTCAGGAAACGTTTTTCCGGCTTCCTAATCCAGTGACCGCTGAGGCTGAAGCCCTTGACGAATGAGTTGATCTAATGTTTCCTGCATCCAACAGCTTTTATGAGCGTCTTTATGAGCTTCGGTGAATGCAACCTAAATGCCCGAGCTCTACTCTACCTCGTTCCCGTTCCAAGTATCTAACAAGGCCTTGGAATTTGTGGAGAAGTTCAGGAAGTGGGACTGCTCGCTTTCGCCTGCCTCTCCAGCGAATTTGAAAATCTGATACACAATAAGGAACTTTCCATCCTCTCGGACCTTTTATGCGCACTAACAAAGTTGAAATCTTGCCGGCAGATTATGGGGTAATATATAACTTTCTTCCCCGAAAGTTGTACCTAACTGCGGCTGGTGCTGCATTCGAGACAGTCTTTCCAATAATTTTTTGCAAGTGTATTCTTGTATTTACTGCCTGTGTAGAGAAGCAGAAGCGGTCGGTGTATTGGTAATTCCTTGATTCCTCCATGTGTGGCCGATGGCTGTCCGTCCGGTTACTCACTATTTGATTGGTTGTTGTTGAGAGTGGTTGTTTTTTATTGAAGTGCTCATGGAACTAGCGTGTCCGGGTGGACTTTTGAATTTGAAAGGTTACAGATTGTACGATTTATTCATTACGAAAACAGTTTATTTTTTAGGTTTTCTGGATTGAATATTGAGGAGTGATCCTTAACGGGGAGTACGAAGTCAGTTTCGGAAGTGAGGGGATTGAATGAATAAGAGTGAAGTAAGGTTTAATTAATTAGGTGTCTTAGTAATGTAAAGGTTGGATTAATAACGTTTAAGTTGAATTAAAAAGGTTAATGATGGCTCAATAAATTAAGGTTGCATTAATGAGGTTAAGGTTGGAGTAATAAGTTTAATATTGTATTGATACTGCTTAGGATGTTTCAACAAGGGTAAGGATGGATTAATGAGGTTAAAATTGGATGAATAAGGTTAATTTCGGGTCAATAATATTGCTATTGGATTATTTATAGGGATAAATTTTGATCAATAAAGTTAAGGATGGACAAACTTTTTGGAATAGTTGAAGTTGAGAGCTACGTGAAATTTATCTATAAGAAAAATCCTTCCAAACAACGAGCATAGCAAATAAACGTTACATCTATAAAAAAAAACTTTGCCACCAATTATATACATGTTTCTGTAATCGAAAGCTGCCATCTGCCGGTGTCAATCCAAACTTTTAATGCTGGAAAAGTATTGGCCCGAAAAAAGAGCATTTGAATTTCTCTTACTCTTATGGAATTAGTGCTGCAGAGCTACCAAAAAGATTAATGCAATTCCGAAGTAATTAACGTGACTGTTAGGTCCTCATTTTTGTTTTAATTGTTTTGTGGATTTGTGTTAAGAGACAACATTATTATCATTATTATTTTTGTGCTGCACGTTCTCCTTCATTACGCATGAAGCCGCTCTGGTTAGGGGACAATGCCTCTCTCAGTTAAATGAGCTGGGGTATAAAACGGCTAAGATATTTTTTCTCATAAATTGAGTTTCTTCTGAGCTGCTTTTGATTGCCAAACCTAAGATTTTCAGTTTCTTGTCACCATCTGTCAAGCAATTCTCAATTCTGAATTAGCCCCAAGTGATCGCCATCGAATGAGGTTATGGTGGTGTTCTTGACTGCAGGCTGCGAAATGCGTGAAACAAAAGTGAGGTAACTTATTTAGTCAACCGACAATGAGCATATATAAATGTATCGAGTGAAGTACCGTACCTCATAGGGAAAATGAAGTATCGTGATCATTACCACGTCCAAGGTGGTTACGTTTTCGTCGTGTTTGTCTGTCTGTTTCTTTGTCTGTCTATCACCAAGATAACTAAAAAAGTTATGAACCGATTAGGACGAAATTTACAGGGATTGTTAGGTAGGTTAGGAGGAACAGATGATTAACTTTTGATGAAAATATGTCCATCCGTTTGTTTGTTTGTCTGCTTCATTTTTCACAATGCCATAACTCAAAAAGTTACACATGGATTTTTATGAAATTAACATGAGTTGTTAGGTATATAACAAGGAGTAGATGATCAAATTTTGGTAATGATCCGTTTGTTCGTTCGTTTGTCAATGTTTTTAATATATTGCTTGTTAGCACAATAAATAAAAAATGAACGAATATATCGTTATGAAATTTATAGGGGTTATTAGTAATGTTAAAAGATATAAATGATCAAATTTTGGTGCAGATCAGTTTGTTCGTTTGCATGTTTGACTCATGTTTGTCTTAACGTTTGTAAGCAGTATAATTCAAAAAGTTATGTTTATACAAAGAAAATTATGGTTTCAGAGCCAATTTAAATTTTTTGTTACCGTTGCCTTGCTTGGCGGAGGTGAGCGCTCTCAGAGTACTCTACTTATTCATTGGAACGACATGCATGCAAGTATTTTTCATCATTAATTTTTGTCGAAGGGCTTTTTTCTTTTCGTTACTGCCCATGATACGGCGGTTGCACATTAAAGCGGGGAGCAATGTTAATACTGCAGTGAAATCATTGGCCTGTCTTTGTCCAATTGCACTAAGTTTATTGGCTGGGTAAGTGGCCTTTTAAAGTTAGTCAAACTTTCTAGTTTCCAAGTCATTTTCCACCCGTCTGTTTTTTTTTGCAACGTTACGTAAATACTCTTTGACGTTTGTGCCATAATAACGTAGGCTTCTACTGCAGCGTGGTCAAGTGTTCTCGAGTGCCTTTTATTGGCAACATCGATTGCTCGCGCTCAAAAGTATGGCGTAGCTTAAATGTCCCTCATCAAATGATAAACCCTTAAGAGTATTTCCAAAATTTTTGTCTTGGCTTTCAATACATATTTGCACTGTTCTTAGAAACTTCTGCCGCTATTAATGTGTCTCAGAAATTTGAGGTGCTGAGTTATCCTTAGCTTGCAAAAAACATTTCTAGAATTTTAGTCTTGGCCTATACCAAAGTAAATGTTTTATTAAAATTTTGTGCCACAAGCGATGTTATTAGCGACAATAACGAAAATTTGAGCTTCTGCTTTACTTTTAGCTTCCAAAGCGTATTTGTTTAGTTAAAGTGTTAGTTGCTAGTGACTAAATAGTTTTTCTTTAAAATTTGCACCACGATAAGATGGTTAAGAAACAGAAATTTGAATCACTAAAGTATTTTCAGCTTGCGGACATGCCTGAGTTTTTTCGGCAGTTTAAGTTTGGTTTCGAGTGATTATCGACGCTTTTCTTCGAAACTTTTGACCCGATTTATAGCTGACAGCAACAGAAACAAAAGTTTGACTGTGGAATATTTGGCTTGAGTTGCACTGACAGCGGTCGTTGGCGCGAATATCAGGATGTCAAAGGGAAACGGTCGAAGCTATCGAGCAATGTCTACACTTGGCGAGATTTATGAGAGTGACTGCTATATTTATGGTGACAGTTGAATCAAAGTATGAAGCACGACGGCTTTGATGTGAAACGGAGACCTTGGTCGGTATTGAGGCGCTGGAGAGTCAAGGCAAGCGAGAGTAGGAATTTAGTGACAACTCATGAATTCGAATGAAGTTAGGTGAATGGGTCTGTACTGGACTTTAAATACAGAGTGCTTTTACTCAGTTGTGATAGTAAGTTATAAGGTCAAAAGTGTTACCAGGTTCTGTATCTATGTACAATATTAAAAGACTATAATGAAGGTCGATATGTATTATCTAAGTATTTACCTCTGCCAAGGAGGTTATGTTTATGTTTCAGTTTATTTGCCTGTTTGTTTGTCTGGCTAGCTGCCTGCCTGTCACCAAGATAAATAAAAAATTTATGGACAGATCTTCATGAAGATTACAAGGTCGAATATGACTAAAAATTTTAGTAATGACAAAAAAGAAATCTTGGTTTCCGGACCAATTTGAATTTTCCGTTAACATTGCCTATTTACCTATTTCGATACTATTGTTTTATCTATATATTTATATATCCGATGTAGTTCCTCAAGTATGTGGATAACAGCTGTTGAAATTCGATCCTCAACTTGACAGTAATAGGCTTCGTTAAACTAAGCACCGAGTAGCAACCAGGGTTCGGACGATTCATAGTAGCTGCCAACGTTAAAGAGCATAGACAGTTTGTTTTATCCAATTCTTAAAGCGACCCAAGCAGATGACACATGCAATCAAACGAGTGTTGCTTTAATCTGACTTAGGTGCCATTCTTGCGATCGAGATTTCTTCTCTGCAGAACGTGTCTTGTTTTTCATTCACTCTCTTTTAAATCATTTTTAAACTAAAATTGACTTAGGAGGGGAGGAATTTAAATGCTTAAAACGAAGTTCTTTCAAAATACTGGTATATGCGTATAAATATTCTAGCTACCAAAGCAAGTTTCACACCTTCCGCTTCAGAATGTAATGCGTCTCCAGGTCTAGAGAGAGAGAAAGCAGACTTATCATGTGTGCTACTTTTCCTTTAATTGATACCATATATTTTGCAAATTCACATTTTCCAGTTTTTGAAAGATTGCATGAATTTTGCCATGGTATTAATAGACACAATACTGTGAAAGAATTTATTGCAGCATATGCATCAAAATGAATATTTCTTTGCTGATACGTTACATGCCTGTAAAGTACTCACTGCGAAACCTGCTTTCGTTATAAATGATGCAAAGAATGCCCATTTACGTTTATCATTGCTCATGCTTGCTGTCATGATCTTCATTGACAGGTCGATGTTCCACTTTAGTAATATTAAGAGCTGTGAGCTCGGATAATACCACTTCGGCAAAGCGTTACTGGTCTCTTTTCCGTGTTACCAATAATTACAATGGATTTTTCGATTTGACCTGCAACTGCAATCCATATAATCTTGCCCTGTGCCTCACCAAACCATATCTAAGATAGGCCTCCGCAAACCATATCCAAGATAGGCCTTAGCAAACCATATCCAAGATAGGCCTCCGCAAACCATATCCAAGATAGGCATCAGTAAACCATATCCAAGATAGGCCTCAGCAAGCCCTGTCTTAGATAGTCCTCAGTAAACCATTTCCAAGATAGGCCTCAGCAAACCATATCCAAGATAGGGATAGACTTACAATTACAGTCTAAGCAAATTATGTTTGACACAAGAAAGTATCATAAACTCTCTTTATCGAAATCGTAATATTAAATACGATCACATAAGGTGGCAGATACACATCTCTGTTTTACAACATTATTCGCTGTAAGAACAGCCTGTTATTTGACAAAAAATTAAGTAGACCGGGACAGAAATCCAGTAACATTATAACCGACCTATAGATATTTTATCATCATCATGGATCAGATAGAATTGCGAGAGTCAGCAAAATGGCCTGCCGATTCCTGGTAAAATGGCTCGTAATTTCGAGACATTTGAGACATTCTATTGATGAAGGGGACAACCTTTCGATTGAAAATACAGAGAAAGATGTCCACCTCGAAATTATTTAATGAGAGGAGGCTTTCTTATCTTGTGAGAAGGAAGGCCTTTGTTGCGACAGGAATTGCGTTGGTTGGAAGTGACGCGATACTGAAAATTTTGCCAAAAAAGGCTTTGTTTTTTTTTCTGTTCTAGAAGTTGCTGGCGGATGTGCAAGGCACATATTTACTACTTGTGGAATTATGAGGAAAGCTGTAATTGTTCGTAATGAAGATAGCAAAGGTTTTCCAAAGAAAGCTGATTTTTTTCCTATTGCAGAAGTTGTTACTTGATGCGCTATACAGTGTATATATACATATACTACTTATAAAGTTCTGAAAGGAATTTTGCATGTTGAAAGTGAAAATACTGAAGATTTTTCTAAAGTTAGCGTATTTTATCCAGTTACGGGAGGTGCTGCTTGTTCTGTTATATTTAGCACATGTAAGCTTCTTGTGAAGGCTTAAAGGGAGTTAAATTGTGCTTGTTAGAAGCGCAGATTATTTTTTGTATAGACCGTGTTACCATTTGTAGTCGTCCTACAAGAATTACGTTAAAGTTGTGCAGGTTACAAACTGCAGTAGACAAGTCTAAGTTATTATAGGAATTGCGTTGAGTAGAGAGGCACTCGAATTTTTCTATACGTATATTCTTCGGCTGCTGTTTGTCCTTATAGTATTTGTTTCGGCTGAAGTTCGATTACTTTGACAAAGAGGTAAAATATTTTCTAGGGAAAACTTTCTTTTGTCTTGCGTTATTGTTATTCGCGAATAGGAAAATATCACGTACAACAGGGTTTATATTACACGTAAAGGACTAGTTTTCTGTAGAAAGTTGTGTTATCATTTTATGACTTTGTATCAAACAAAGTTCTTGTTGTGATAGTTAAGATCTACATTTCTTATAAAAAATATAATAAGCTTTCTTTATCGGAATCGTAATTTTAAATGCAATCATGATCGTATTTAAAGTTGCGGCATGATGGGGAGCTGCACTCCTACGAACCGATGATGTTTACTATATTATCCTGTAAACCGTTTATTTCAGTGGAACAATATGTGATTAAGTATTATGTTTAGTACAACATGTTTTGTTTTTTTTTTTATGGACAGAGTTCCTAAGAAAATATTCAACGACAAGCGTATAGTTCTTTTTTTCTTGTCTTGAAAGCCGAGGCAAAGAGAACATTCAGTCTTCACTTTGTTTTTAGTTGCTAGGAAGGAAAAAACAAAAAATTTTCTATGTGTAAACATTTATAGTTTCTACAGAATGATGACCAAACAAAATTGTTGACTGTGACGAAAGCATAGCTTGTGAGAGTTAAAAATAACGATTGTTTTAGAGGAAAAAGCGTTTAACTATATTTTCTCTGTTCAATTGTTTCTTCGCCATTGCAAAGCGTTTTTTTTAATAGACGTTATTTCTACTTATAAGGGTAAAAGTGTAGAACGTTGTAGTTAAATTTAAATTAAGGTAATTTGTCAGCTAAAGCTTGCGACAAGGTGAAATGAAATAACGTTCGTGAAAGTATCTAACATTTAAGTAAAATGGAATGGAATAACGTTCGTGAAAGTATCTAACATTTAAGTAAAATGGAATGAAATAACGTTCGTGAAAGTATCTAACATTTAAGTAAATCGTGTTCACTCTCTACGGTGAAGATCGTGGTCAGGCCATTTCTTCATGGCAAAAACATTTGCCTGTAACAGCAAACATGTCCGTAAATTCTCTGTAGAGCATTTCCTTTTTAGGGCAAAGCTCTCTGCCCGGCAAAATATTTCTTGTAGCCTGATTCAAAAATTTTAGGCAACGCGCTGCTTAATTAGCCAATTGTTTTTCGTATCCACCCAGTCTGTTTGTCTAAGATTTTCTATTGGGAAGCGAACTTGTAGTTGCCGCTGGGTCAGAATTCAATGCAGTTTACCCCAGAGATCCTTCTAAATCATACTCAATTCCCCCCTCCTCCTCAGAACCTATTAACATGGTTCTGTTTTTTAATTAAGTTAAACCATCTTACGCTGCAGCCTATCCTGCCCAAGTCACAACACTTCTCAAGCATCTGTTACCAAAAGCCCTGTTGTTTATGCCAGTCGAGCCTATTTACTGTACAGTTAATTCCATTACATCTTCCCCAATTCGCAGCACTCATTACCAAAGAAGCCGCTCTTCATGAGACCCAATTTACCCTACAGTTTCGGTATCTATCCTGCCTAATTCGCTTGATTCCCCAGCACCTTTCCTTTTAAAGTAGAGCCAATTTACCCTACAGTTTCGGTACCTATCCTGCCCAATTCGCTTGATCTCCCCAGCACCTTTCCTTTCCAAGTAGAGCCAATTTACCCTACAGTTTCGGTATCTATCCTGCCCAATTCGCTTGATCTCCCCAGCACCTTTCCTTTCCAAGTAGAGCCAATTTACCCTACAGTTTCGGTATCTATCCTGCCCAATTCGCTTTATCTCCCCAGTACCTGTTACCAAAGGTACTGCTCTTCACTTAAGTAGTGCCAACTTCAAGCCTAAGTCTCCGTTGGAGTTTGCGTCTTCTTCAAAGACCACATAACTTTGATCTAACTCGCCCCTAACTCCTTCGCTGGTCATGCTGCTGTGCAGGACAACATGATGCCAGCCGGCCTCTTGTTGTTATTTAATGCCAGTGGTTTCCTCCCTGAAATATAGCCGAAATTTAAATTCAGACAGCTTATTCCTTTGCATAATACATGAATTATTTCATTTGCTAGACTTGGAAAGAGTGGTATTCTTAGACCTCATTCAGGCTCATTGTAAGGTAAGGTCATAAAATGATGATGATTATTACTGTGCTCTAGATAAAATATCATAAGTTTGAATATTCTTTTGGGATCTTAAGCGCAAGCTCCTGATTTCATTGACATATATTTGCTAAAAAAATAATTTAACGTGACAGGTTGCAATAAGGCGCATAGACAAGCAACACCGCCTTAAGAAGGCATTGTTTTACCCAAAATTAACAGCGAAATTGAATTCCTTAAGTGTAATTCATTGACCTTGTACAGGCAATGAAATTTAATGCCGTGGAAAGATATGATGCTTTTGAGTTTTTGCCTGGGTAAGTGAAACGAAATATTGTACAGTATAAAAGTGATTCCATAATTCTGCCCGTAAAGGGAAGTGAAATTTAATAGTGATGTACACAGAGCTTCAGAATTTAAACCAGGGTGAGGTGCGTGAACGATGTTTAACTCTGTGTAATAGCGGGAGCACACTTACGCAAAAGTTGCACCTCCACACCATCCACATCCAATATGCGTTGCCGCAACAAGGTTTCGACTTGCACAGGGCTCTACCACTAACATAAGTTTAAAAAATAAGAGTAGGTTCTTGCACTTCATGGTAAGCGTCAATGGTGAAGCTTTTAGAATAGCTCCTATTTCTGAGTAAATTTCAATTTCGAGTGACGACTAGTTTTCACGTGAGATTCAAGAGCCGTAAGTCACGACAACGTCACTGAGGAAGCGAAAGGTGGATTTACTGGGCGACTTTTATGTTTAGGTGCATCAGCCATGAAAGATGCCTTGGAATTCTAACCAATTTCAGGTAAACGAAAGGTCGCACTGTGTGAAAATTGCTTTGGAATTTACCCAGGTAACTTGGTGAAGCTGAGTATGCACAGCGTGTAAATGGCTTCGGAAATAATATTTTGTCCGTGGAGAAGGATAGCTGGTAAAATGATACTCTTAATTTTAGGCTGGCTGTCTTTAAATACACCAGTGAAATCCTTGTAAATAAGAGGGACTGAATGACTGCTGATAGTCCTAATGTATGATTTCCATTAATGAGTCCTAAGGCATGTTTCATAATAAATTATAAGCGCTAACGTATGCTTTCTAATAAATGTGTCCTGAAGTAGAGTTCCTGATGATTCAGTACTAATGTATTTATAATTCCTGATGAATGAGTCCTAATGTATAATTCACGAAGAATGAGAAGAAATACTATAAAAAGACTTTTTGTGTTGCGTACAGCCACGGCAATCAGTAAATTGTAGTCCGTGCGGACACGCACAGCCCACTAGAGTAAGCATCACAGAGCATATGACGAAATACAGACAGGTACACGCGCTGCTCCTAATACAGCTATGAGTGGTTACTCCACAACGAGGTGTAAAACAGGCCTTGATAGCGGACTCTTGCCTGTCAATCAGCACTGCAATTCCTTTTAGGATATTGTCTTATATTATCTGATGTCGTCCGCTGAAGAAGTCGTGCAGATGCCTATAATTTTCCCATACGGAATTGTCCACCTATCAGGCGCTGCCAGTAACTGATGAGCTGAGAGTTTGGCTGAATGGAAATACAACTACCTTGTAATGGTTGGATAATTCGATGGGTGAATGATTCACGTCCTTGGTTGTTACCGTTAGAAAATGTCTGTACGTAAGGAAAATCCAATAGACAATGTAGCCCATGGTGCGATAGGAAACGTTTCTTATAATAGTTAAAAATTCTAACTATGTGCACCATACCTACTACAATAAATATTTTTTGTTCGGTGGGGAGGGGTGGTAGACGTGAGTCTTTTTTAGGGCTAAAAGATCTGGGAATGTGTTACTTAATGAATTTAGTAGGACAAAATGAATAGTCTTTATATTTTTGGAAGAATAATCTATTTTTTCAGTTTAAGGTTCTAGGTACGTGTACTATATTTGGTACAAAAAACAACTTATTACAGCTCTTGGACTTATGACAAGTCCACGCAGTGAATTTAAAGTTTTTTGTAAACTATTCTCAAGTTATACAATAATGAACCATTCACATCCTAAATGATTTCTTAAACTTTGTTTGCAAAAATTTATTCTATTATTTGTTTTTTAAATTAGAAGTAAGAACGTACAGTATAAGGTACAACTTACCTTCGATAACTGAGCATCATTACGGTGCTGTAGCAAGAATCTTTAAGTTATTTTCATTGAGGTTGTCGTTAATTCGTGCTTTTGGTACCACAATGATATTTCTACTTGATATATCTACTTAGTTACTAATGCGCCACTCTAGAAACTTTTGAGTTTTCTACAATAGAAGGGTTCGTAACAGTCCGCTGTGGAGTAAGAGGAAGCGTGGCTGTATTGGGAACAGTTTATGGTATGTGTTTGTAGGGGTAATGATGCTCGTCCTAACGGGCACGTGTGCTTGGAAGGTCTCTTTTTCAGTTTTCAGCCATATTTCACCTTTGATCTGAATTTTCCGGTGTCTTGGTCTTATAGTTCAGCATTTACGTTTGTTAGCGTTTCCACACTAGTCAGTCAGAGTGATTGTGCACGCCTGATAGAGGGTTGTTTGGACTCTAGTTGTTGTTCTTGAAATTTGCAATGAGTTTAGCACCCTGTCGTAGATGATATTGTTTGAGAAAAGTTACTCAACGTACGTTGGGCATACAAAAGGATATTTGTTACTTGATAGGCAGCATAAGAAAGTGCGGTGTCTTGAAATACATTACCAAGGTAAAGAAAGCGCTTTGATGTTGGTTACTGCGCTCATTCAATTATCCTTCCAAATGAATGCTCAAGCAAAACGCACGAATTCAAGTTATTCGATTTCAGTCTTTTTTTTATCTGCTTGAAGATCTCAAACGAAGAAAAGCTTTTATTTTAATTTTATTTTATCAAGTGCTATATTCTACCTTGTTTAGTTTTTATCGTTAGGTTTTCAGTTCACGCAGCGAGGACTGTGCGCCAATACATATGAATGAGCTGATGTCATCCATTCAGTTTTTCTTTTACCTCCGGCTCGTCTCCAGTCGGTACTTCAAACAAAATTCTAAATCGAACGCTGACACGATGCATTAAAATTAATGATATGCAGGCTTGTATGAATTGGGTTTACATCAAATTCATTAAATTCTCGATCTCAACTCAATTTTTTTTTATCTCTGCTTAACTGACCCATCTAAGCTTAAACCTTTAAGTTCAACCTTAATATGGATTAGTTTCACGTAACCTTGTTGATATTAGCGTAATTCGGCAAATCTCAACTCAAGTTGTATTTCAGATTTAGTTTCGTTTACTTACTTCACTTTTGGTCATCGTATCGTTATTTGGAATACGGCATTGAAGATCATTTTCTGAGCATAGTTTAGTTGATCATAAACCTAATAATGCGGTTTACTTCAAGTTTATTCGGCACATTTACAATGTAATTAGTTCATCTCGATTTCAGCTAATTATTTTAAGTTAATTTGGTAGGTTTTAATTTTCGTTGACTCTTTTGAACTTAAAATGGCTGATTTCAACTAAATGTGGTTTATATCAACATAATATCAACTTGCGAACTTAATTAAGTAATTTCATCTCACCTAAAATTTCCACTGTAGGGCTAAGAATTTTTCAACTGTCTGCATACAATTTTTCGTAAGTTTTCTCACAAGGCAAGTGTTGACCGGGTTAATTCCCTTCTTCATAAACTTATATTTCTTAACCTTATACCGCCAAGTGTCCACAAGGCTTCATGTTTCAAATAATGCTTTCCTACGATCGAAACACCTGATCCTGGTTCATCGGTTTGGAGATGAATATTTATTATGACCATTTTGCAGGGCACTAAACATGGAATTTAACATGCATTTGGTCCCGTACGAAATCATAATATGCATATGGCCCAAGACTTAATCGCAGCATTCATTAGGTCCTTGCTAAATATTAAGGCACACTAGAGTGCCCGTACGATCAAAAATGGTAGCGAGGAAATTGTGATGACCCTCCTCATTGATCACACTTATGTAACTATTCCAATCTGATCTTTATAGGCATTTATCCGATGTTATCGGATAACCTTCACTATTTCCTCATAGGCAGCCGATAAATGCCTATCAATTTCCGATTGGGTATGTGCTTCTGAAGGATACCCTACAACGGCCAACTCAAATTGTCATGAATAATGAGTGATCTCTTTCAATTCCACTGAGCAACACGTTCCTGGATCGCTGAAGAGAAATGTCCTGCTCTACAGAACAGAAAAGGGGTATTTTTGCAACACGATAACGCTAAACCCCATTCTGCTAAACAGACCCCTCAGGTTGGGATATTCTTTTTCACCCTCTATACTCGCCAGATCTTGCTCCAACGGATTTCACTTATTCCGTTCTTTAGAGCTCTTCATCAGTGGAAAAAGATTCATAAATGTTTACGGGAATGAATAGCAGTTTATTCCGTTAAATTCTTTCAGAGATGTTCAGTTTTGAGAAAGGGGTTTAAAAAGCACATAAGTGACATAGTTGAACAAAGAAGAATTTTTTTTTCTTGAGTTCAAAGCTTTGAAATCCCAAGAACGGTAAGTTAAGATATAAAATTTGCGTTCGACTGATGGGACGTTTGGTTTACTGTTGTAAATTTTGCTTAGTGTTTTATGGAACACGTTTTGCACTAGTTTAATCAGTACTATATAATAATTCACGTCGTGTTTCTATTTATTTATTTATTTATTAAAATATTTATATCTTTCCTGTCACGCTGTATGGGAATAAGATAGGAGAAAATTCAGATTTCAAAATGCAAAAAAAGTGGGGTACCTTGCAATTTTTTTCTTCGGCGAAAAAAATGTTGGGTACCTTGCAATCTTTTTCTTCAGTATTAGATAGGGGAAAAATAGAACTAATAAGATAGGAGAAAATTCAGATTTGAAAAGGCGAAAAAAAAGTTGGGTACCTTGGAATCTTTTTCTTCAGTATTAGATAGGGGAAAAATGAGGAAGCCCCAAAGACGGCGGGGGTTTTGGTGAAGTGTTAATTTTTTGCCGTCATTTATAATGACGGCACGGGCCACTACTCGGAAAATAAATTTGCAAGAAGAACTTTCGGGAATGTTGAAGCTCGCAATTGAAACTATAGTATTCAGAACAAATCCTGAACAATCTCACGATCATGCAACTAATTAAGTTAGTTTTAAAATAAGATGGAACGAAGGAATCACATTTTAAACCAAGTCCCGTGAACGTTTTTTTCGTAAAGACTGAAGTAGTTAGATGTCCATTGCTGTTTCTAACTGTTACGTCAAGAAAATTTATTTTTCCATTAACTTCAGTTTCGCAAGTGAATTGAATTAAGGGATGTTTGGCGTTAAGACAATTTAAAAACTTGAGAATATGAGAGGGATTCCTGAATATTAGAAAAGTATCATCGACGAATCGGCGGTAAAATTTTGGCTTGAACTCAAGAGGGCAGTTTTCTAGCCAGCGATGTTCGTGGAAGCAGAGAAAAACGTTCGAGAGAGTCGGACCTAACGGATTACCCATGGCTATACCGTCTAACTGGGAATACAATTTGCCGCCAAATACAAAGAGAATATTCTTAACAGTGAACTCGAGTAATTTGATGAATTGAAATTTTGAAAACGTGTCCATCAGCACTATGCCATTGCCTTTATAAGGGCGTAATATCACAATTGTTTAACAAAATAAAAAAAGATGTTCTCGCAAAGAGAGTCAAATTTAGTATTCATCCAAGAAAGATCAACTACCAGGACTACTTCCTATCTTTTGAAAAGTTTTCATTCGCGACCTTAATTAAAAATTAAACTATACAGTATACACTGCACAACAATAATGACGGAGTGAATCAAGTCCACAGCAACCTCAAGCATTTAGCGTTCAGCAGTTACTACAGTTTTCATCCATTCCTACACAAGCTGGACGTTGACTTTATGAAAACCTTGAAAAATCTAAGTAAAGATGAAACCATAGTGATATTACGCCCGGATACAGGCAATGGTTGTTCTTTTCATTTGCCAACGCGGTTTCCAAGATGAAGTAATCTGATGACTTCACCATGGCTAGCTTCGACATTATGTCTCTCTTCACCAATATTCCTCTTCAAGAAACCATCGACATAGCAGTAGATCAATTGTACAGTGACAGCAATTGTATCTTCACGTTTTCAAAATTTCAATTCATGAAAATTACTCGAGTTCGCTGTTAAGAACGTTCTCTTTGTATATGGCGGCAAATTGTATTTCCAGTTAGACGGTATAGCCATGGGTAATCTATTAGGTCCTACTCTCGTGAACTTTTTTCTCTGCTTCCTCGAACATCGCTGGCTAGAAAACTGCCCTCTTGAGTTCAAGCCAAAATTTTACCGCCGATTCGTCGATGATAGTTTTCTAATATTCAGTAATCCCTCTCATATTCCCAAGTTTTAAATTGTCTTAACGCCAAACATCCCTCAATTCAATTCACCTGCGTAACTGAAGTTGATGAAAAATTAACTTTCTATGACGTAGCAGTTTAAAATATGAATCCTTCGTTTCGTCTTATTTAAAACTAACTTAATTAGTTGCGTGATCGTCAGATCGTTCAGGATTTGTTCTGAATACTCTAGTCTCAATTTCGAGCTTCAACATCTTCGAAAGTTCATCTTGCAATATTATTTTCCGATTAAAGCAGTACAAAACGTGTTCCGTAATACACCAAGCAAAATTTAAAACATTAAACCAAACGTGCCATCAGTCGAAAACAAATTTTGTATTTTAACTTACCGTTCTTAGGATTTCAGAGTTATGAACTCAAGAAAAAAGTGTCTTCTTTCATTAGAAAATTTTATCCACAGATCCAAGTATGAGTAACATTGAAGCCAACAGTGACCATAGGCTCATTTTTCAAATTCAAAGACAAAGTACCGCTTGCACTTGCTTCCTTTGTCGTTTATAAATACCAATGCAGACAGTGTTCTGCTTCTTATATAGGTGAGATATGGATGCAAGTGAAAGTCATAATGTCACAACATCAAAGAATTTCCTTTAGAACAGGGCCACGGACCACCCAAATTAACAGTAGAATTTTTGATCATTTTTATGACACTGGCCATCAATCTTGAATGAAAACTTCAAACTTGTATCATCCCGCCCTCGATTCAACTTAAAAGTTTTGGGATCTATTTTCATTCACGAACAATCCCCTACCGTAAACGGTCATGATTATTCTGCCGAACTTTTTATTTTAAGTTAATAACAACATTAGGATGCACATTTTGGTATGCAGGATACGTCCGCTACGTTCTTGACTTCAAGTAAATTCTAAATTCATTGCAAGCTACTCTACTCCTGAAGATGATTCAAGATTGAATCGAAAGCTCGACATTGAAGGAAATATATTTTAGTGAAAATATCTTTACTCACTGCGCTTGTCATATATGTATCTAATAGTGGTTACTATTTTGTCTAGCAATATGCATTTGCTAGTAATATTTCTTTCAGTTACTATTCCTAATAAGAGTTTGGAGAGGCTGTTTCTGGTACCCCTAATACTTTGCTGAGATGGTCAGAGAAATATTTTTAGATTTGGTCATCAGCATCTGGAACGCGATGTTTTGTCTTGTGAACAAATATAATGAAACCTACAGTACTCTCCGTACTTAAAATTGATACTTAAGTTAAGTTGAATATACTAGTGTAATTGAAAAGAACCATATACTTAAAGAACTCATATGAGTACGGTAACACAAATGAGTTACTAACATGAACGAATAAGAAAAAGTAAGAAAAAAAAAGACCTCATTGTCATAAAATATTGAACCAGACAAGATTGCTATAGGGCAATGGATAGGGCCACTACAGAGAAATATCGCCGTCATTTTCGATGGCACGGAACGTTTAGGAATTACATAAGGTCGAAAACATCCTGAATTGGACCAGAAAATGTTGGCAGTGGACGGAAGCTCAAAATTCTTTCTCTCAAGAGCGGACAAA